>PVJD01005199.1:0-119900 GCA_004026545.1 Mormoops blainvillei
AGCTTGCCTCTTCAGCATCCACCGGCAGTGTCTGCCTCTTTCTTTGGCAACACCTGTTCCCTCCTGCTGATTAATGCCCTCTGAAGCTGGGACCTCCCCCCAGCCCCACAGTCTCATAACCACAGAAGAAACAGTTTTAGGCAGATAGACTGTGTATCAGCTGTGTATTTCCATGTGTGGATTCCATCTCCCACAGGATGGGGGCCTCCCCTGAGGCACAAGGGATGCACTGGTTTTCCTTCTGGGCTCCCCTAAGGCTGAGGTCAGGGTCAGGGCTGGGGACATTCCGTAAATGCTATTCCCCAACTTCCTAAATAGCACCCACATTGAGATGGAGGAATTTAGGGAGCAAAGACTTACCTAGAATCCTCAAATCAAATATTCTGGTAAATATTTCTTGTCCATCCGCGTCATATATGATTACTTTGTAGCTACAATGATCATTTTTCTGCAGATGTTTAATTTTCAGAGTTCCATCGCTTGACAGTTCATACTTCTCCTGTCGCTCAGAGCGCGTCTTGCCTCGTTGGAATCGTGCGATCTTGGTGCTGTTTTGGAACCATAATATATCGTCGACTTCATCATGCTTTGCGAAACCGGCAATGCTCAGGCTGATGTCACGATTCAGGATGCCGTGGACCTGAGTGAGGTCCGTAGCTGTAAAGAGCAAGGTGGTTACTGAGGCCTTGAGACTCACCGCCAGGGAAAGCCGGACTGTGACCTCTGTGACTCTACGGTTGCTTCAGAGTGTCCAAAGAAGCTTTTCGTGCTGGCCGTGGAGACCCACACGCCAACTTACCTTTGGAAGAAAGGACGGAAGTCAGAAGGAAGCTGGCTAAGATTTTACATGCGAGGCTCATCTTTGGGGTTAGTTTCCTTATTGTGATTCTGACCTTTTGCAAAAGGAACTAAAGTAAGACGGATGGAATCCACCCCCGAGAGCTTAACCACGTGTCTTTCTTTTTTGCTACTTTTACAGTAGCATAGAGAGTGCGTACACACACACACACACACACACACACACACACACACACACACAGAGCAAACCAACCCTGCTGATGTGTTCCTTTGCCAAAGTAGGTACAGGTAGGGGTGTGTGTTTTCTTAATACATTTTAGTTCTCACAACAGCCTTGGGTGGGTTTTATTATCCCCACCGAAGAGACGGAGACGGAGAGGCTGAGTAAGTCGTTCAGGGTCACCTTTCATTAACAGGGAGCTAAGTTCTGCCGTACGCCTGTCTTCTGTTCATTCTGCTATAATGTCTCTGACAAGGCCACACAGAAATAGACGTAAATATTCAAAAGCGAATATCAGGACACAACTACTTATCCGATGATTATAAGTGTTGGAAAAAGAACACATATGAAATAATTATAAAAGTGGGTTTTCTTCTCTTTCTAAAAAGGTGTTTTTGAGTTCTAAAACTGTTTTGTGATGAAAAACAAATCGAGCCTCAGCTATAAATGCTTGAAATGCCCAAATCTTATATTTAGCATACATTTTTATAACCCTATTGGAAATTCACAGTTAGGTAAATAATAACTTGTTCCAAAGCAAGCAAAAATTCATAGAAACTGTGAAATACTATTAACCAGAAGAAATCATTCAAAAAAAAATTTTAAGATGGTTAACACTATTGATACTCATAGAAAGGAACAGATCAGGAGAGAAAGAGAAGGGATGGGAGGACTTGGCAGGAGCAAGAAAAAGAAGACGGGTGGGTGGCACAGGGCGAGAGAGAGTGACGCCTGCATGGCCAGGGACACACAGAGATCGGCCACAGGGACAGGACACGGCCAAAGACAGAGCTCCAGGTTCGTTTCCAGTGTGATGGTTCTTTAGGAGAGAAGGAGTAAACACCTTACAAACTGTGCTTGTTTCCTGTTTCGGCCTTAGGTACAAATATAGATATTGTCTCCAAAATGTTGCCTGGGAAATGAAATGGAATCAAGCAGTGGATCTCCACCACCGCGTCGAAGGGGAACCTGAATGGAATATTTACCTCGCGAGCGTGTGACATGTCCCTAACTCACGTCGTCCGCAGACACAAAATATAATCGGATTAAATTTTTGGATGTTAAAAAAAATGACAACAGTGTTAAAAAATATAGAAAGGCATTTTCATATCTTTCCATGTACCATACATACACTGTATGATCCAAAAGTAATAAAGAAAAGATGGACACAGTTGACTACATGAAATATAACATTTATGTATAGGCAAAGAGATAGTGAACAAAATGAAAAGACATGACAGGAAATAGTTGAAATAAATTAGAAAAATTATTAATATCCAAGATATAGATTATTCCTATCAGCTCATAAGAAAAAGAAAACTCAGTTTTTAAAATGGGTAAAGAATATAAATTAGCCGTTTATAGGAGAAATACTTTATAGAAGAAATACCAATAAACATGAGAAGACATCTCGTGTCACCAAATATATATACACACACATATATATCATAGCCACAAAATGTCATTTTCACCATCAGATTGGCAAAATTAAAAAAAATAATTTACATTCTTGACATAAATGTAGGGAGAAATAAGAACTTTTATACAATATTAGAGGGATTGTAAATCTGTACATCCCGGTGTGGGGGGGAGATGAAATTTCCACCAAGCTTTAAAAATATATATATTTTTTACCTCATGATTTTAATCTGAGAAATTTATCTTACCCAAATATTTGCATAAATATGTAAAAATTCTGTTTGAGGATGTTTTTTGTAGTTTTTTTGTAAGAACAAGTTGCAAACAACTAATATTACAGAATACTCATATAATGAAATATTGTATAACAGTTAAAATAGAATAAAATAGACCTGAGAGTAAGAATATATGATATGATACAAGATGACATGACACATGATCTGATATGATATTTAGTGTATGCATAGAAAAAAGTCTGGAAGGATTTATGTCAAAATTTCAACAGTGTTCTCCTTTCAAGGCTTAGATTTTCAGGCAGCTGAAAGGAAATTTTCACTTTTTACTTTATCATCTTCTGTGAAGTTAGAAACTTTGGTAATGAGGACCTACTGTTTTTGTAATGGGAAGGTTTTGTTTCTAAAGACACACGTGTATTTTCCAGTGCAAATGCAGCTTCCGAGAAGCCATGAGCACCCAGCGTCCCTGCCGTGAGTGAGGCTTCAGCCGTTTGGGCTGGCCCAGACCACGTGCTCATGGCCACCTGAAACCTGCCTCAGCTTTTAAGAAAGGTTGCCCCCTCTTCCTCCCACTTTCCTGGGAGCTTTTCTTGAGTTCCCGTGGAGCAACTCTTCGTGTTGACACATTAATTCTGCTCCTCTTACATCTCGTCCAATTCTGAGTGACGTGCTCAGCTTCCAGGGAGAACCTGAGGGAAAGGAAGGGATCGATAGCTGTTACCATGTGACATGTCAGACTTTTGTGTGTAAAAGCCATCAGAAGCACGAGAAGACAGAGTACGAAAAGGCGGAAGTTATTTGCAAGATGTATGACAAAGGTTAATACCCTTAAAATTAAATTTTTTTGGTAAATGTCAAAAGATGGACACCTTGATTTTAAAATGGGCCAAGGTCAGAAAACAAGCAGTTCACAAAAGAAGAAATACAGTTGAATAACAAGCTAATGAAAATGTAGTCAATGTATTAATAAAGAAAATGTAAATTTTAATATAAATGCATTTTTCACCTTTCATTTTAAAAATGAAAATATACAGCATTGATGATGGTGAAAACAGACATTCTTGTATATGGTCAGTAGAAATGCAAATAGGTGTAGATTTTCTGGTGGGCAATTTGTCAGTGTGTATCAGAAGCAGTAGAGACGTTTATATTTTGACCTGACAAGCAGACAACAATGATTTCATCTTAAGGAACTAAGGAAGGACTTGTAAGGCTTGGTTGTACATTTATAGACTTGCCTTTTTCACAAGTTGGAATTGGAAATAATTTAAATGTCCAAGAGGAGGAAAGTGGTTAAGCAAATCGCGATATGACAAACTGAATATGGCGGGGGAAGGTCACAAAAAACAATATATCCCACTTCTGTTTTTCCAAAAGGGTGTGTCGGGCTGTGTCTTTTGGAAGGCAGACCACCAGGGCGTTGGCTGTATGGTGGGATAATGGCTCTTGTTCTGTTGTCCTTGGTCCTCGTGGCTATTCTAATATTTCTAAATTGAGCATGTATTGCTTTTCAGTGGGTTTATTTTTTGTTCTAAGGGGGCCTCTCACTTAGGCAAAAGCTCCCAGGACTGAGGTTGGGTGCGGTCCCTGCTTTCCTGTGCGAGGTTCTGGGGAAAATCTCGCCAGTGACTCATTCCAGTTTCTCCCTCATCATCTTCACTGCAGGCTGGGGGGTGTCTTCTTGCCCTGTCTTCCTTGACTCTTTTTCTTACCCAAACTAACACTCCTGGGACACAGACTAAAAGAAAGCCAGTAGGAAACAAGGAGGAGGAGGAAGACAACATTCTCAGAGGTCTGGCTTTAGGACCAGTTCGTGTCCCTGACCAGTAAAATACCTTTGGTACTGACACCCACCTCCCTCTCTGTGTCAAGGTCAAGCACTAGTGGGTATCAGGTCGTGTTAACGCGGTAGCCGTTCACACCCAACTCAAGGTCTTGACATGTGAAATTTTAGAGCAGAAAGAAAGTCAACAAGCAGTCTGGCCTCCTCCACATTTCAGTTAAGGATCTCGAGCCAGGGAGGTTCTGGGCTGTGTGTGCCTGCTGTCCCCCTTATCCAAGTCAATAACCTACACCCCAGCCCCTGGGACCTGTGCTCCAAGCGTTGAGGCGTTGCCTGCTTCTTACGGAGACCTCGCCATTGTCTTGCCTCCCACACCTCACGTGCCCCCTCAGCTTAGGGACCACCGAGGCCAGCTCTCCCGCCTAAGCGGCATCCTTCTCCTTCCTTTGGAGCCTCGTTGGACCTTCCCGCAAGCTCGGGGGAGAAACGGGGAAAAAGAGGCAAGCATGTAGCATTTCGTAAAAACTAAAAACCAAGTACACCACAGCGTCGGCGATGATCAGCAAGGCCACGCCGCGGGCCTGTCTGCAGCCTGGCCTGGCGGTGTCGCACTTGGTTGTGTCTGGGTGGTCCCGTCAGCATCAGCTCAGAATCACAGCCATTTCCAGTGCCAGGCCACGAATGAACGGGGTGTTTTCCCCAAGGCGGCCTCACGCAGCCAGCCCCCAGTGTACATCCTGTGGTGGAAGACCTATCTCCGAGAGCCCATTCCTCTGTGAGGTGTTACCCCACCCTAGGGCAAAAACTGAGTTTTCTTTTCCTTTTATGTTTCTCACCCACACAGCAGGGAAGACAGAACCGACCCACGGAAACAGTTCCTGTGTGAAGTCTGGGTTCCCAACAAGACAGTCATCCAGCCTGGAAGTCCCCCCACGCTAATGCCTCTAAGAAAGAAGTATATGACCATCCATCACCAGCTGTATAATCACGTGATTATAAAGAAGAGCTCTACGAACCCAACGGGCCAGGCCGCGCCGTGCACTAGATGCATGGATACAGGTATGCAGTCTTCGAGTCTGAGTTTTCACATTTGTGAAAGAGACCAGATACTTCATTTGCGGTGCCTGGCCCTTGGAGACCCTCGACAAACATCAGCTTTCTTCCCTGTTTACCGCTACCGTCGTATGCCGCTTAATGACAGGGATACGTTCTAAGGCACGCGATGTTAAGTGATTCCGTCACTGTGCGCGCGTCACAGGCTGCACGCGCACGCACCTCGGTGATCTGGGTGCCACGCCCCCAAGCTCTGTGGTCCGACCTTTGCCCCTAGGCTACACGGCTGTACAGCATGTTACTATACCAAATACTGCAGGCAATTACAACACAATGGTCAGCGTTTGTTGCATCGGAACACAGTAAGGGGGCAGTAAAAATAAAAGATAAAAAATGGTGCCCCTGGACAGGGCACTTGCCATGAGTGTAGCTTGCAGGGCAGGAAGCCGGCTGCTCTGGGTAAATCAGTGAATGAGTGGCGAGTGACTGTGAAGGCCCAAGACGTTACTCTACACGAACGTAGGCTTCGTAAACACTGCACTCAGTTTATAAAACAACACAAGATCAAATCAAGCACAAGGGAAAACAATGCAATCAAGAGACGCGGTAAACGGAGGATGCATGCTGCTGCTCCTGGGGAGACACAGCGCACAGTTTTGCAGCAGACTCCCTCGGTCTGTAAGTAGAACGAGTGCGTAACAGAACAGGAAGGGGGCAAAACCAAAAAGCCCGGGAAGCGGGAGGCTCTCAGTCAGGACTTCTGAATATTTTTCAGCAAGAAAGTCAGAGACGTTAGGCCAATGAGAACTAGTACATTTAATAAGGTGTCTTAGGCATGCATTACAGTTCTCCGCTTTTTCTTTTTGTAAGTGCCCTCTCTGTGCATCCTAGCTCAGGATTGCTGAGAACCTGTGAGTTTGTGACCTAAGGTGTGATGCTGGGGACACAGGGAAACAGAGGGCTTCTCGACTGCGCCTGCGGGGCTTGGGAACGGAGGCAGGGACACAGGGAGGTGGTGCCAGCTGCATGGAGTAGAGGAAGTAGGCTGAAGCTCCTTGAGGAGGAGAGCAAGAGCCGGCCTAGGCCGGGCAGGCGTCGGGGTTGGGGGATGGGGGGATCCGCCCGCCTTCCATGGCTGGGAGTCCACGCAGCTCCCCAACAAAGAGCAAGAGCCCATAAACGCTGGTTGCATGGACCGAACAGAGAAGGTGAAAGGCGTGGGACCGTGATGGGGCTCAAGCCAGAAGACGCAGGTTGAAAGTGTGAGTTCTGACTTGCCCTACTTGCTAGCTGTGGGATCTTCAAGTCCCTCTTGGAGCCTCAGCGTCGTCTTGCCTAAAGTGGCGAGATGGGCGAGGGGGGCGATCATTCTGCTCCCTCAGTGTAGCTCAGAAAGTTGTGGCGAGGGCCAGGTAAGGTAGCTGATGAGGAGCCGACACTGCACACGAAAACCCTTGCAACAGTGAGGTGATGGTGAGAGTGGCTGGGAAAAACGTACGGCTCATCAAGGGGCGGTTTCCGGCCCTGAGTTCAGCCACGGCCAGACCCCGCACCAGGAGGGAGGGCAATCTCTTCAGTGTTGGGTGAGCTGGGCAGAAAGAACGAGGACAAGGATCACTATTATCAAACCAGTAAATCCATCCCCTTCCGGCAGCTTCGGGTTCTGCTTTATTTCAAAGGACCTTGGGGCAAAGCCCCTGCCTGCTGCTGCCACCCTCTGGCCACAACCTGAAATGCACCATTGCTAATTTCACTGTAGGCGCTTAGAAACCCTGATCTATGTATACCAACTGTAATTACATAGTGTTTTCAGTTTACACTTTTCCTCCTCAAAAATGATATTCTTTCATCTGCACGATATCCTTGCAGCATAAGTGCTTTTGTAGACGAATTTCTGTGGAGACTTAGCCAGGAGATGAGCCCAGGTTCTCCGAGTCCGATATTTGTGTTCCCTTGCTGGGACTAGGGCTGTGTCCGTTAGTGCCACAGCTACTCGAGTAGCTCTCAAGATCTGAGCACGGTGCCCTTCTGAACTCCCCTGCTACCCTCCACCCCAGCCCGGACTCCCCATACCCCATCTGTGTCTGAGGCTACCCAGGGACAAGGGCTGGAGGTGGGGGGCTGCCAGATGAGCGAGGCATGCAGGACCCCTGACTGATGGGGAGGTGAGCCCAGCACCCTGGGACCACAGTGTCCTTGAAAGCACGATAACCAGGTTCAGGTGGAGAGGGAGTGGTGCCTGAACTGGACCTTAAAAGGCCCAGGGAGGCAAGTTTATAAAGACGCTGATGAAGGACGTCCTGGGCAGAGGGCCGGACGGGAGTGAAGCTGGGACTCGTGTAAGCTTCAGGGCGGCGGCGGCGGTGGTGGTGCGGGGAATTGGGTGCGTTTGGCGGAGGAGAGAGGCAGGCAGTGAAGCTGGACTGGGCGATTGGGGAGAGCATGAGATTAGTACGCCTTTCTAAAGGCCATCCTTTCTGTGTGTCTTCCACTTGTTCGTTT
Source organism: Mormoops blainvillei (assembly GCA_004026545.1). NCBI lineage: Eukaryota > Metazoa > Chordata > Mammalia > Chiroptera > Mormoopidae > Mormoops > Mormoops blainvillei. Next base: position 8,012 of record PVJD01005199.1, read on the forward strand.
AACAAATATGTGTTGTCACAGGTACATATTCTGTTTGTTTCTCGGGATAATAACGACACCGAAACTTTCGTCAGCTAGCGTTCATGTATTTGTTCAGCGACTACTCTCCTCCAACCAGGCACTGTCCTCGGCCCTGGGATGTGCCGCTGCCCACACTGAGCTTGCATTCTAGGGGAGACAGAGATAATAACATAAATGAATAGCATGTAAGAATGCAGATAGTGACAGCTCACAAGAAAAATGTGGTAGGAAAGGGGAAGCCCAGGGTGGGCGGGGTATTTGCGCTTTCAGGGTGTTAGGCACTAAGGGCTCACTGAGGAAGTGGCTCTGAGTCAAGACCTAGAGAAACAGGTGAATGCATGGGGGAGGGGCGCTCCAGGAGGGTGCAAAGGCCCTGAGGCCAGACCACCCTGCTGTGTCTGAGGACAGAGAGGAGTGAGCCTGGACAGGGGAGCAGGAGAGGAGGTCAGAGAGGCAGAGCAGGGGCAGGCTGGCCAAAGGGGAAGTCATGGGAAGCTTTATTCAGAGCAAAAGCAACTCAGTGCCGACCGCTGTGAAGCCTGGCTCTTTCCACAGAGTTTAAAGCAATGGAAAAGGAGCCTTTTCTGTGGTCTGACTGTAGATTTGACTGAGGTGTGAGGAGGTAAGTCTGGAGGGCCCAGGAGGTCCAGCCCTGGGAATGCTCAACAGCCCACCACAAATTTAGTGGCCTAAAGTGACCACCATGATATTATGCTCGCAGAATCCGTGAACATGGCTCTCACCTTCCCGGCCATGCCTGCTGGTCTCTTTACTCCCCACGTCCCCCCCACCCCCATGCAGGCAGATTCCAGTGACCGGAGTGATGCTGACTTTGGGAGAGCTGGGTTGGGCTTGGAGGATGCACATCCAAGATTGACTGGGCTCCTCACGGCAGGGCGCTTCCTTCTGAGAGTGCAAGTCCAGAGAGGGGGCCACCAGAGACCCCGTGTTCCAGGACGAGTGGGTCCAGCTTCCTGACCTGTTGACGACCTAGCCTCAGCATCCCATGGCATCATTTCCACTCACTCAGCTTCCTGAAGGAGCCGTCGAGCCCAGATCCAGGGGAGAGGACTAGCCCCCCTCCCTCTTGGTGGGAAGTAGGTCAAAGAATCAGTAGCTGTTTTAAAACACAAGATGTGCCCGTCCAGTTATTACAGGCTTGAGTGCCCCGTTAGAACACTCACGGGGCAAGTCCAGTCACTGTGGACCCGAGTTTTTAATTAGAAGAAGAGCCGAGCCACCTTTAGCGCTGCACTCCCACGAAGAGGCGTGCTGCCCGCGCGTGTCCGGGCCTCGTGAAAGACTGGGCCCCAGTGGGCGTGGGAGTGCGTCGTTCCCAACAGCCAAACCAGAAGCAGCCCAAGCGCCCACTGATGCAGACAGGGCGGGGAACACACACAGTGAAACGGTGCTGAGCCTTCAAAGAGGAGGAGATTCTGCCACTTTAAGCGTATTGATGAACCTGGGGGACAAGTTTGGCACAATTCCATGTATACGCAGTCTCTGAAGTAGACTCACGGAGGCAGAGAGCACAATGATGTCGGGGTGGGGGCTGGGGACGAGAACCGTTGCTTAATGGGCATGAGGTTTCAGTTAGGACAGACGACGAGCACGTTCCAGATGCGGGTACAACATAGTGCCTCTAGTTATCAATAGGGCGTTTGGACACTTCGAAATGTATTAAGAGGGAAGATCTCATGCGAAGTGTTCTTTCTCCCCCCAGCTTTGTTGAGATATAATTGACATATAACAATGTGTAAGTTTAAGGTGTGCATTGTGTTGGTTTGATACATGTTATCTATCGTGAAATGATTACTACAATAAGGTAAGTTAATACCTCCATCATCTCACTTACTTCCTTTTTTTTTTTTGCATGTGTGTGGTGAGAACATTCAAGATCTCCTCTCTTAGCAACTTTCAAATATCCAACACATTATTGTTAACTGTAATCATTATGCTGTACAGTTAAGTTCTCACTTAACATTGTCCATAAGTTCTGTGAATTTATGCAAAACAATATATAACAAAACCAGTTTTACCACAGGCTACTGGATACCAATGGAAGTTAACTCCTATGGCATCTCATCAATGTTATAACAAAACAACATTAAACGGAACATTATCTGAGGACCTGGCGCACATTAGGGCCCCAGAACTCACTCATATTATGACTGGAAGTTTACACCCTTTGACTAGCATCGCCCCATTCCGCCCGCCCCCAGCCGCTGGCAACCACCGTTCTACTCTTTGTTTCTATGGGCTCAGCCTTTTTAGGTCCCACATGTAAGTGATATCATACAGTATTTGTCTTTCCCTGTCTGGCGTATTGTGCTTAGCATAAATTCCTCTAGGTGCATCCATATTCTTGCACGTGGCAGGATTTCTGCCTTTTTATGGCTGAATAATATCCCACCGTGTGTGGATGTGTACAGACATATGGATATATGGGTGGATGATATGCATTATATATATACTAGTTGGTAGACCCTGAGTCTGTCTCCATGTCTTGGCTGTTATAAATAATGCTGCATTGAAGAGCTACGTGAGGGCGCGCATATCTCCTTGAGATAGCCATTTCATTCTCTTCAGATACATTCTCAGAAGTAGGATTGCTGGGTCATATAGTGGCTCTATTTTTCATTTTTTTGAGGAACTCCGTACTGTTTCCATAATGACTGTACCATCGTGTTAAGCGTTCTTATGACAAAAAACAAACCAACAAAGGGATACAAAGAAACTTTATAAGGCGTTGGGTGTGTCTGTCATCTGGACTGTGGTGATGGTATCATGGGTCTTATGTCCAAACTCGTTCAGTTGTGTACATTAAATATGTGCAGTTCTTTGCCCATCAATTATTTATCGAAATGCTGATTTACAAAACCAAACACAGGAGCCCCCCGGAAGGCCCCTGGAAAGGGGGGGTTGCCTCCAGGCTTCCTCCCCGCTGTGGGTTTTTTCTGTAAACATGTAACTAATCCCTCCTCCCTCCCTGTGGGGGACGGGGCAGTGTCGGGTGCCAAACTCGTGCCAACTATGGATTAATAAACTTGGAACCATATTGAAGCTTTGTGGTGGGCTTTCTGCAGCCTTTTGCAGCCTGGAAAACGTTTTCCGACTAGAAGCCCCTGCTGTTTTATCTATTACATGTGAAACCGAGTGAGTCCCCCACATGCCCACTGGGGGTTGCTGAGTAACATCAGAGTGTGCGTTGAGGGGAAAGGAATTAAAAAGGGAGCTAATGTCATCCGTGGGGAATAGCTGGGGAAGGAAGCCCGCTCTGGAGTAGGAGGGTTGCAGAAGGCTTTTGCGCCCTGCACCACAGCCACTCAAGGCCAGACGCATGTCTGTTGTCCGCGCCCCCGACATGGGAAAAGCAGCTGCGAAGAGTGTTATGTGCTGACTTACAGGGGACAGTTTTTCTCACAAGGCAGATTTGATTTCCTGAGAGCCATATGCTTGCTTTTCTTGTCCCCGAAGAGCCCACAATCTCATGTGGGAAAAATCCAGAGTGTTATTGACTTTCAGAGCCGAGGGAATTGGAAATGTTAGATAAATAGAGACCACATGGACCAGAATTTCACAGCGCTCCTCCAGAGCTGTGGATGGTGCGTTGACAGAAGCGCCGCACTGAGCAGGGGGGCAGAAGAGGGGTGGAGACCAGGCGAGGTAGCTCTGTGGCTGCTCTGCGCTTAGCTCCTCTGAACCCCCCTGCCCTGTGGCGTTGGGAGAGGGCACGATTGGCCCTGTTTATCTGGCAAAACCAGCGTGAGTATCTGAAAGGACACTATATGTGACATTGTTTTGGGACTCAAATGGGGGAGTAAAAGGTCAGTTGTTGTTACTATATGAGGCTATAACTTACAACCTGACCAAAGCTAAGGTATTCATCCGGCCACTGGTTACACACACAGTAATCAAATGCTGAATTAGAACACTGTATCTTACGTGGCATAAAGCCAAGTGAAAATACTCAGTAGAGGGAAGTGATTAGCTCATTTGTTCATTCACTCAATCAGTCCGTTGACGATGCTTTACTGAGCACCTGCTATGTGCCAGCTGCTGTTCTAAGAATTGGGTCTGTAGCAGCACACAGCCCACGTTTTTCGTTGGATGTGCATACTAATGGGAGATATGAATAATAATGACCACATGGATATTGAAGTGCTCTGAAGGGGATACAGGGTGACAAGGAAGTATCATTTTAAGGAGGAGCGAACAGGGGTGGCCTCACTGTAAAGGTGGCAGTTGAACAGAACACCGAAGGAAAGAGGGAGCAGCAAGTGCAGAGGCCCTGCTGTGGGGACAGAGTGGGCTGAGAGGTAAGAGGGGAGGTCAGAGGGGAGCAGAGAGGTCATGCAGGGCCCGAGAGCCACGGTGAGCATCTTGGAGTTGAACAGTGAGCTCCTAGAGGGTTTTGAGCAGAACAGTGGTATTTTCTGACTTACGGTTTAAAAGGATCTCTCGGCTTTCTCTGCGGAGAATAGTGTGCAGGGGACCTGAGTGGAGGCAGAGAGACCACCGTGGAGGCCGCTGCAGTGGTCCTAGCCTGGAGGACTAGTGAAGTGCAGCCGGCCTGCCGGAAGGGGTTGCAACATGGATACGGCTCGAAGGCCATGGTGGTGGGACTTGTCTGTGGGCGGGCTGTAGGGTGTCGGCGTGTCACAAAGGCCAGGAGGGGTTCGAGCACACCTGGATCCGTGAGCTCAAATAACAAAATCAGGCTCCGCCTGTCTGTGCCTCCCACTGTGCTTACTTCTGTGTTAGCTTCACTTTCGGGTGGTCTCTCCCACGTGGTGGGGAAGACGACCGCCAGCCACTCCGTTCCCACTTCAGGAAGCTCTTTTTCCAAGTCTTTAATAATTGCCCTCGCTGATCTCATTGGCCTGGACAGGGCCACATGCTCACCCCCGACCCAAGGAGAGTAGCCAGGGATGAGCCACACCGGCAGGGGCAGGAGCGAGCCTCATGCTGCACACCCTGGAGGGCGGGAAGACTCAGCGCCCCTCCAGGATGTGGGAGGGCGGGCATGGACGATGGAAAGAAAACCCGGCGTGGTGACTGAGAGAAGGGGGTAGATGCGGGTCGGCCACGCCAATGGGCGCTGTGCTCAGGGAAAGTTTAACGAGGGCATCCAGTGCGAATGGAAAGGGGTACACACCAAAGATGCAAATTGGTAAACAATTACTCGTGGAGGCCGAGGAACAAAGGGGCCCAGAGAAATTTCTAGAACTGAGGCAATGATGTTAATGGAAATGGGGACTGTGAGATCCACGACGTGTGAAGGTCACACATGGGTGAAATGACGACTTCTGTTTCAGGCCCGTGAGAGAAACGTGCCAATGAGCAACCCCAAGTCGAGGCAGAAGGAAGTAGATGTTAAAGAGGCAAAACGCACAGGGGAAGTGGTCACTGTGGTTCCTGCAGATGAGAAACGGAGTGATGGACAGCAGCCAGGTGGACATGTCGAGCTGGCTCTCGGCAGACCGGGGCTGGGGCTTCTCTGTCATTGACCACAAGCACTTCATTATCCGTGCTGTCGACCCCACTGTGTGCGGAGCATCTTTTTCGCTATCAGTGTCTCCACCGGAGTGTGTGCCCGAGCTGCTAATAGGTAGCCCCCTTGACTGCACAGTCTTCGCCTTCCGTGTCGCCCCAGGCATAGCCTTCTGCGGGAGTCATTAGACAGCCAGAGGAAGCGTTACCCGCCGGTAAGGGGCAAAGAGCACTTGTTTGGCTGCAGATGGAAGACCGGAGACACCCGGGTGGCTTTTAGGGGAGAGGCATGTGGAAAAGAAAGGGGTCCACCCACAATTAAAACTCTTTTTATAGATGTAATCTGTGTGGTTTCCCCCCAGACTGGTGAGAGAGCTGCGGAGAAGGGAACACGCTCTCGTCTGCCGAGGAAAGGGGAGAAAATTAAACGAGAATATGCTGCATCAGTTAAAGCTTCCTGGGAAAAGATAAGAGTGGCAGAAAATCAGACTGAGATCACACCAGCCAAAGCAATTAAGGAGAGAATAAGATGTGCTTTCACAAATATCAGGGGAGAGGAGATTATGGGGAGGAAATAAGACTTAATAAATGCAGAGGACCATAAAATTAATGATGACCACAAATGGCTGAAACATCCAATCCATTCTTTGTTAGCTTTTAACTAGGAAAACAAAGAAAAGAAATCGAACAATTAAAAAGGAGAACTCAAGAAAAGTAGATACTGACCCGGGGGGAGGCGTCTACCCCTGTGGTCCTCAAACTCCGCAGGCACTTTCTGCACCCAACACACCAAGGCCAATGTGACAACCCCAACCCCGCATGCACCCTGGGCTGGTGGGCATGGTGCTCTCAGTTTCCTGAGTTTAATGCACTGACAGAGCTGAGGGAAGACGAGGGGTGTGAGGAGGGGAAGCTGGAAGGAGAGACCCAGACCGGGCATTCCTGCTCAGGGGAGCGCTGGGAACATTGCGCTGGCCCCAAACCAAACAGTGAGGAAGGTCCACTGGTCTTCAGCTTTCCCCCCGCCCCTCCCATTTTCCCGCCCTCTGCCTTGTGCTCCCTCCCTCTCTCTGTTCCCCTCCAGTGTTTTTCATCCATCCTAGTTAAAGGCTAAGCGTCTCATGCACATCTATTGGCTTATTCCCTGCGAAGAGCCCACTCACAAGATTTTTCTGTTATTGAGAAACGGAAGGAAGTTTGGTGAGCCTGGGGCATGCTAAGTGAACAAGAAGGGCTTGTCTTTTTTCTTTTCTTTCCTTCCTTCTTTCTTTTTTTTTTTTCTTAAGTGAGGAGATCACGTCGATTCCTGTAACTTGTAGCCAAAAGTCCAGACTAACACAATGAGGCCCTATGACAGGCACTAGGATTACAAAGGTGTCAAGGCAAGGGTGCTGCTTTCAGAGAGCTCACGGCCCGGTAAGGGAGACACCATACAAGCAAATCTTTGCGATATGGTGTGAGGAGCCCAGGACTGGTGGACTTAGGGGTGAGGCGCCCTGACGGTGTGGAGCAGAAGCAGCTCCGCTTGGGTAGACCAGCGAGGGCTTCTGAAGGCCTCCTGTACTTGCTTCTGATGGATGACTAGGATTTTGACAAGGGACAACGGAGCACTCTTCCTTTAGCCCAGTCCCCGTATGCAAAAACCAAGAGGCACCAGTGCATGGTATTCAGTACCTAAGTCACTCCTTTCCTTTCTGAACCTTTCCAGTATCTCCACCCGCTGGCTGCTCAGTATTCTCTTGTAACTCAAACCTTGCTTGCTAGAGAGTTCTAGGAATAGATTGCACCGCTGGCTAAAGTCAAGTGTTAGGGACACCCTTGCCTCGCTTAATTGCATTACAAAGAAGCCTAAAATGCAAGGACAGGGCTTCACCAAGTCAGAGACTTCTGACTTGGTGGGTGCAGAGATCTGGGGGTGGGGGGCGTAGGGGACGGGGCTCAAGGGCTGGAGAGCGCGGTCTCAATGACCACCTCCTGTGTCTAGGTGGCTCCTTGGCCTTTGGAAGCCACTGGAAGCACAGAGCAGCACCTCAAGCAGCTTCTTCTCTTCACTCATTTGTTCAGGGGGCACACCTGGCATGTGTCCTGCCCTCCCAGAGACTAAATTGTCACAGAAACGAAGCTACAACTGCAAGTGGGAGAACTACTGGGAGGAAAAGGCATGGGTGCTGTGACTGGGGCTCCCAGGGTGATGCAGTCTGACAGGAAGGTCAAGGGAGGCACCCCTGAGGAAACCCCACTGACTGGGGATGGGAAGGACAGGTAAGCCTTCAGTAGACCAGGAGGAGTGGGAAGAGCATTCCTCCACGGCATCCGGAAGATCAGCGGCAAGGCCCCCCTACCCTGTGGGAGAAGACGTGGGTGGGAGAAAGGTCGGTGTGACTGGGATGGGGGCACAAAGTGAGACAGGACTAAAACATACGCAGGTGCAGAGCAGGCTGGGCAGGGCCACCGTCCTCGATCCCAACAGCACTGGGAAGCCACGGGGACGTGCAGGTAGCTGGGGAACAGGATGGGTTTCAATCTGTGTAAAAGAAGTTGGAGTGAGCCCACGTGACAGGGGCGCAGGATCAGATGACAGGTGAGGGTAGGGCTTGGGGGAGTGCAGAGGGCATGAAGATGGATGGAAAGAGGGCATGACGAGGCACTGGACTGAAAATGTGGTGTGGGGCAGGGGTACGGAGAGGAAGGTGTCACACACCTGCATGGAGAGAGGCACCACTAACCGAGATGGGGACTGTAGAGGAGGACGCATGGCCCCCTCAGTGTTGACTCCCTGTTTGCTTGGGCACCTGCCCGAGGATCCTTTGAAGGTGCCAGCACTGTCACCACCCCCAGACCTATATTTTAATAATCAATAGACAATCCAATGGAGGGAACACAGCACAGTCAGACAGTGACAAGACCTGGATGTTGTAACTGTTATTGTCATTCTGTACTGTTTTTGCCAACTATCTTTTTAATTTTTTGTGGGAAGAGAAAAGGCTAACGATCAAGACAAAAGAACTCAAAAGGAGCTTTCGACTTGGAAACATGCTGTAGAGTTAGGTGATCAATCAATCATACAGTGTTAGAATTGAAAGGAAACTTACTATAAAAAATCTCTCCCGGAGTAACTTTGACAGTTGTTAAACACCCTCTGCTTCAGCGTTTCCAGTCCCTGGGAGCGAGCTGTCTCAGAAAGCAGCCGGTTCCATTGTCAGAGAGCTCTGATAGCAGGAGATAGGGGTTTCTGGTATTGAGTCAGAATTTATCTCTGAGCAACTTCCACCCGTTTGTCTTGGTTCCATTCTCTGGAGGCAGAGCAGGTCAATGTCCCTTTTAAATGTGGTGCTCAGAAAGTGGCAGACTCCAAATGTGGCCTGATTTAGTTAAAGCCTTGTGGGGAATTTAGAGGGGGGGAAATAAAGCCACTGAGTTAACCAGCTTTAAAAAATGACAGTCATAGAAAGTGCCCATAAGTGGAACCTTAGAATCATAAACTAAAAAGAACTTTAGAAAATACCCAACTGGTCCCTCTCCCCCGAAAGAGGAAAATCACTCCTAAATATGTCCAGCCCAGAGACGCTGACCTATTTTCTAAGACCTCTAAAAGCAAGGGTTCCATGGATGTTTATGGCAGAGAAATTTCTTACAAATCAATCATTATAAAATATTTTCAAATCAGTGTTTTCTAGTAGACTAATTTGTTTTTGCATTTTCCTCCCTCGCGCTATTATCTCTCTTGCCACACGCATTGTCTTCCTAATGAAGCTGCTTATTGTATCATATTCCGGGCATGTGTGTTCAGCTGCTCCTGGAGTGTTTCAGCTTCCTGCTGCATTAATTAACCACACTTCCTCTATTATTTTCCCCTCTTTTGTATGGGATCCATATTTATCCTTATATTGTGACATAATGCTTTGTGCAACGGATTGTTCTCAAAACTGCGTGCAAATCTAATCTTTGTGAATTGAGCCTCTTCAATCAGAAGAGCCTCCGGAGGCGGCCCAGTAGAATGGGGAACAGTGGGCCTTCAGAGTCCAACAATGACACCACCCAGATCGGAGTGCGCCACTTACAAACTCCGTAACCTTGACTGGTTACTTAATCTGTATGAGCCCTGGTTTTCAATCCACGAAATGGGAACAATAACACCACCTTAAGATGTTCCAGCAAAGGAAAATTTCTGCAACCTAAGAAATAGATGTAGCTTCCTCTCTCTAAAGTGAAGAATCATTTCTTAAAGTGAGTAATATCAAAAATCGGTTTTGCAGATTTCAGACATTGCTAATCACACGTTGTTACAGTGCAGTGGGGAACGAATGCGCTCTACTGATATAAAACTACTCATATTAATCTGAGAAAATGCTAAACCCAGCTTGTTGCTCCAACCTGATTTTTCTCACAGAACTAAAGCTGCCATGTTAAAAGGAATCTTGAGTATATTTTGCACGTTCAGCAGGGTCCGTTCCTGCGTGAGCCTAGACAGCAGCCTGCCCCCAAGACCGCGGCTAACGCCGATGGCCGACACACAGGAATCCAGCTGACAAAACACCAGATGGCCAACTCAAGAACGCTGACCATGGAAACCCACGTCGGGACCGGCAAGGACCTGGCCTGCGTGTCCGCAGCCTCTCCCGCTTTCTTCTGCTTTCCCTCTCCCCGCCTTATAAAAACCTCTGCTCTCACTGAGATGTTAAGATCTCCTTCGGGACGAGAGCCCCCCATCTCCTCAGGCGGCCGGCACTCGAATAAACCCGTCCTTTCCACCAGCACTTGTCTCATGCGTTCGGCTTTTGTCGTGGCAGGCAGCCGAACCTGGGGTCCTCTACAATAGCAGGACGCGGCGAGTATGGATTTCAGTCTGTCACTTTCTACCAAGCCTCTCCTCGGGTCCTGTCCTCTGGATTCCCGCCTGTTCCGGGCAGACCTTCTCCTCTGGCCCATAACAGAGGTTAGCGCCTACTGCTTCGCCAGGTCCCTACTTGAGGTCCCATTCCTTCTGTTCTCACTAGGGGCCTATCTCCTGAATATCTTTACCTGCCCTTCTTTGTGTTAGTTGGGTCTTTTTGCTTCCCCAAAGCTCTTCTCCAGAAAGGTGGCGTGTTGCATCCAGGAGAATCACCCATCTCTCCACCTGACTTTGAGTTCCTCCAGAGGCCACGTTCGCAGACCAGACACAGTGCAGCCCTTACTGGGAAGCTGTTTCCACAACCTGACATATGGAGCAAGTCACTTCAACAGTCTGGGATTGCATTTGTTATCTGTACAATGAGCAAATACAATGATACCCGTGGTTTTCAGGCTGGAGTTCCTAGTCCTTAGGGACCCACAGTGGAGGAGGTGGAGAAAACTATTCTGAGTGTTTTCAAAGCTCAAAGGAAAGTGTGCATGTCCCCCGTTAAAGCTGCAGGCTAATGTGAAGTCTGTCTCTCGCCCTGGATGTCACGATGTCGATAATGTGTGCTATCGCAAGGAAAATCGTGTTGCTCCACACAGGCATCAGGCGGGATTCTGGGTTGCACAGAATAGAAACCAAGTCTGATTAACTTCGGGAAAAGATAAGTGTGTTGGAAAGATGTCAGCTAACTCCAGAGCAAACAGAAAAGCGGGAGGACCAGGCTCCGGAAATGGGCAGTAAACGGGGGGGACCGAGTGATGAGGCGCTCGGCCAAGGTCACCCCACAGGAGCAGCCTGGCTGGGGTTGCCCTGGACACCAGACACTGGCCCACTGGAACCGCCCCTCCAGGACACAGGATGATGCTGCCCGTGGCATGAATTCCAAGCCATGGCCCTGCTTGTGTCATTCCCTCCAGATACAAAGTCCCAGGTGAGATCATCGGTTGGCTAATCTGAAGCCTTCTGTGCCCCTGTCAAGCTGCCGGAGAGCAGAGATGCTTGTTAGCATCGGTCTTCAGAGACTCTGTCCTGTTAGGAGAATCCCCCAGACACAGGAAGGGGATCAGATGCTGGACTGCCCCCAAATGACAGATGTCCACTATGGTTGTTCAATGTTGGCATGATGACTAAACCAACTAGAACTTAACCGATGGGGGAAAACTGAAAATTGCTGGAAGAAAAACAATAATGAATAGGCTTGATGGTTTAAAAAGAAAAAAAAAATTTTTTTTTTTGACCAGAAGACCAGAATAGATGATTTCTAACGTCACTCCTAGGCTTAGGTGCCCTCTGCAGGCAGGATGGAGGAACAAGGATGGGACCGGTTTTCCCAGGTTCTTTCTTTCATCAAATACATGCCATAAAAACCTGAGTGTGAATAGTTAATCGCTGCTCAGGAATTATCCATGGCCAATACTAAGTTTTGATACCTGTAAGAGAAAACAAGAGGAACAATGGCATAGACATCATACGGAGTTTTCTTTTACATTAAAAAAAAGCCCGGAGGTGGGCAGTCCCAGGCTGGTATGGTGGTTTCACAGTGTTCATGAACCCAGGTCTCTCTTATTTTTGCTCTTCTGTCTGTCGTAGGTCAGGGCTTTCATCCACAATACCTTCTCAAGGCTGCTGGAGCTCCAGCCATTATGTCTGCATCCCAGATAGGAAGTAGGAGGAATGATGAACGGACAAAAGGCAAAGACACATACACAGTGCCTGACCCCTCTTAGGATTCTTGAAAATTGCAGTTAACAATGCCTGTTTACATCCTATTGACCACCTCTAACTTCAGGTCAGCCTGGGAAATACAGCCTCTTTAACTGGGTGCATCACCATCTAAATATTGAGTGGGCAACCAGCAGTCTTTGCCTCCCCAAGGAAGTCTTGAAGGCGATCAGAGGTTGTCACAGATCTGGTTTGGTGGCTATTGGTTCTGTTTTTTCAGGCAACCTTTGGTATCACTTAAGACCAAGGAAGCCTCGGCGGGAGACACCAGTGCCCGAGAAGCCTTTCTGAACCATCTAGAAGGTGGCTGGGGTCCTTCAAGAATAACCAAAATAGTGAACATTTGTTGAGTGTTTACCTTCTGCCAGGCACTCTGTCATTCTCACAAGCACCGCTTGTGGTAGGCACACCTCTACCCACGCTACACGCAACAGCACCGAGCATCATGAGTGGCAGTGAGCGCCTCGCCCGATCTCAGCAAGTGGGAAGCCAGGGTGGAGACCCGGGTCTGTCTGACTCCTGAGCCTAAGTCCTTAGTCAACACACTGCAGACACACCGTCCCAGACGGTGGTCGCTGGTCACAGCAGCTACGTACATTTTGGTTAAAATTAATTAAAGAGGAATTAAATTTAAAAACCCAGTTCTCAGTCCCCCTTGCCCCATTTCAAGTACTCAGCAGCCACAGCGGCTCGTAGCTGCCACGCTGGCTAGTGACTAGAAAGAATGTGTTCAGCTTCACAGGAAGCTCTAATGGACAACGTACGCTGGAAGAACGGATCGGGCATTGCTGGTTTCCATTTCTCCTCACAAATGAGGCGATCAAAAATTCTCTTTCTCCACCTTCTTTTCCTGTTTTCCAGTTGCCTTGTTTTGTTACCCTACACAGCCCGGCCATGCAAAGAGAGGGAAGAAATTCTGAAAAAAACAAACAAACAAACAAAAAACCCATGAAGGTTGAAAAAGTGGCAGCTTGTGATATTTCTGCTGCTGGCGCAGGGGAGCCACGGTGGGGGTAGAGCCGGGGTCCGCGCCAGCGGCAGGGGTGCTCCTGCGGTTTGCAGTCACCTCAGCTCACAGGGGAGCGCTGGGCAGGCACGAATTCCTGAACACTAAGCGGCGGCCCCTTATCTTTTCATTTCTTTGGCTTTTATTCTCTCTTTTCCCCATCTTGGCACATGTCAAACGTGATTCAGTTTAAACCTGCTCTTTTAAAAGGTTGCAAAGCTCCCAGCTGCTGCAAAGTCAGGTTTTTAAGAACACATTTGCATCTTTTCTCGGTTGCTGCCTTAATTACACATAATAAAGGCATCTAGTTATAGAAGAAAAGCTGATGAACCTGAACTATAATGAAAAGGTCTTGCCGAGAGCCGTTTCCTTTGTCGAGCGACAACTTGCTCAAAGACAGCGGGAAGCCGTGATTCATTCTTATGCCACAAGTGTTACTACCAGAAACGTTGTTCCTTGGGAGTGGCTGTCTCACGAGCTTTACGCGATGACAGCGTTCTCAGCTGTGGTCTGCCACCAGCATGGCGGCCTCTGCTAGGAATGTGTGACGAGAGAAGGCCGGACTACCTATGACTGGTTTATCGGGGTCAGCAGACCTTGCCGGCTGACTGCCTGTTTTTGTAAATAAAACGTTATTGGAACGTAGTCAGGCTCTCTCATTTACACGGTGTTGTGGCTACTCACAGGCTCCAGCAGCAGAGCCGAGTAGCCGCAGCAGACGCCATGGGGCCTGTAAAGCTGGAAATACTGGCCGACCCTTGCCCTGGCCTAGGGGGCAGGCGTTGGCAACAACTGTCCCAGGCAGAGGTGGACTACGGGCATCTGAGGCCCTGGGCGCAGAAGAAAATATTGGGCCCCTTAAAACAGAGAGAGAGACAGAGAAAATAAAGCTACATGTTTAAAAATACATATTTTTAAAACCGTAAATGAAGCAGGTACCTATCCACGAACTACTTTACATCCCTGCCGGTTTGTGTATATCGTAAGTCTGCCCTGCAGTAGCAGATACGACTCTATTGCTCCGATGGGTGGTAGCGCAGCCGCGTGGGGCCTGTGAATGCAATGTGTGTATAGTATGCAGCGTAGTCATGGAATAATGAAAATAGGTGAATAGAAACATACTAACAGGTTTTACCGCCGATTGTAAACTTGTACGTAATTAAAATTGCACATATGAAACCAAGCTTGGTGTCATGAGAAAACAGTGTGAAGTTGGGGTTTTGTGGGCCCTTCAGAAGTTGGGGCCCAGGGTGCGCACCCAGGGCTCCTGCCGTTAAATCCGCCTCTGGTCGCAGGTCTGTCCCGTTTGGGGATCTCCCTGGGAGGGCCTGCGCTGACCCTGCCCTACCACCGGGTCCGGGACCCATGACTTGTGGCCCACTTCCAGCCTGTCTGTGTCCCCCCGGTCTACCTGCAGGCTGTCGCCACACTGCAACCAGAGTGCCCCTTGAAGCAAAAGCCGTTTCACATCGCCACCTCACTCACAACCTTCCAAGGGCTTCCATTCCACAACGAGTAAACCCCAGAGTCCTTCAAGTGACCTGCCGGGCCCGACCTCGCCTGCTCCCACCCGCTAGGTTGCCTGTCCGAGCTATTCGCTCCCCCTGGCTCCCTCTGCCCCGGTCACACCGGCCACCTCACTAAACCTTGAAGTGCCAGGCTGTCCCCACTAACAATCAGAGGCAGCTAGCTGACCCCCAAAATGCCTGCCCACAGTGTGGCCTTGGTGCTGGTTCTCACCAATGGAACTTAGCAGGATGTGGTCCCTGTCACTGCTAGCTGGGGAGGGCGGTACCGGCCCGTGCCTTCTCCACTTCCGTCTGTCCCCTTACTAGGGAGGTCTTTGAGGCCCTGAGAAGTGGAAAGCCACCTGCTGGAAGGCATGAGAGCCTCCAGACCCACGTGAGGAATGCGGCCCATCAGCCATCAACATGACATTGGACTGGAACATGAGCGAGAAGTGAACGGCTTTTGCACCGTATTTTCATTGAGAGGTCTGGGAATTTGTCTGCCCACCGTATCACCCTAACTCACTCCGGGCCTTTACACTTGCTGTTCATTCTGCCTGGACTGCTCTTCGCCAGATAGCGGCAGGACTTTTCACTTCCTGCAGGTCTCTGTCCAAATGCAGCCTTATCCAAGACGCTTTCCTAGATGACCCTAAATAAACAGGCCAGCAACTTGTGAACTCATCACTATATGCGCTGGACTGTTTTATTTTTCGTCATAACACGCATCGTCACCTGACATAGCCATTATTTACTAGCTTATTGCTCAGCGACTGACTTGTTTGCCACTTTCTCACTCCACGACAACGTGAGGTCCCGTGTGCCCCACCACTTGGCGCAGTGCCTGCCATAGTGTAGAGGCTCAGTGACAGTTCGATGAATGAATGAATGAATGAATGGATGGATGAACAGAGCAGCAGTGCCAGTGACTGTCTTCCGGATTCTATGTACGAGGATTAATGGGGAAAATAGTAAGTGTTGGAGTGGATCGTGGGGTGGGGAGGAGAAAGGGTGATACAAGTGGGGTGATTCTTTTTGCAGTTTTTAATGTTAATTAAAGTATTACTTGATGCCGGAGACAATACATCTGCCAGGCATGTGGAGTCCTGCTCTCAGCGGGGTGTGGGCCCCAGGTGGCAGCTCTGTCACCGGGAGCACCGGGTGCTCAGCAGCTCAGGGGATGGGCATCAAAATTGGCTCCAGGGCTCAGAAGCTGGCTAAAGTAGGCAGCCCCGAGGGGGAGCTGGCTGGGAGAAGAAGCCAGAAGCCGTGTTCTTGGCATAAGGGAGACCAGGAGACAAGCCACGACTTGGTGGGCAGTGTGACGCAGCGTGAACTCTGGGCAGGTGGGGAGCGGCGGAGGGAGGGCAGGAAGGCCTGTAGGGCCAGATCGTGAACAGACTTGCTGATTGTGTAAGAAGCTTGAACTCTACCCTGGAAGCAATGGGAACCAGGCAAGGGAGGGAGAAGGGAGAAGGACTTAATCAGAGGCGCATTTAGGAGGCTCTTTCTGGCAGCAGCCGGTGGACGGGATGGGCGTCAGATGCGAGGCCAGGAGAGGCAAGTGTACGGAGGTGTCCTGGGGCCCGTCCAGGATCCCAGGCCTAGCTGCCGGAGGACAGCTCCGCCCCCATGGCCCGGCTCCAGCCAATGGGAGCCTGGGAAGCTGTTTCCACCTTCTTCCTCCCTGGGCCAGGTGAGGGGACAGGTGCCCTCCGGGCCTAGGTTTCTAAAACCGTGGGCTCCAGGAGAAGGCAGAGACCTCCAGCAGTGGCAGCTTCCTGTCCTGGCTGAGCCCTGCCGTCCACCTTCCCTCGGTCCCCAGCAGCATCCCTCCCGGGATGGTGGACCCTGACGAATCACTGCGGAAAACCTGTGCCCATGCATATGCCAAGGGCCTTGGGGTCCAGCTGGAGGGAGCATATTTGAGAGGCCCAGGCACTGAGGGCTGTCATATTTCAACCTACATGTTTAGGGTCTTGGCACCTGGAGGGTGCCCACTGAAGGGGCATGCAGGGTGTGTAGACTCTACAGCTGCATTTCAGGTGAGCGGGGCTGGCATTGCCCAGCTGGGAGAGGCCAGGGAAGAGGTGGAGATGTCGGTGACGGGTAACTGCGGCCCCCCAAACTTCACGAGCAGGTTTTCGAGACTCCTGATTTTCTCCCACGCGCAGCGGCTTCCACGCGACAGTGTCCACCCAGCAGGACTCTTGGCACCTTCGCTCCCACCCCCTCCCACGCTCGCCCACCCATGGCGCACTGGCTGAGGATTCCAGGATGGGAGGAGGTGCAGTGGGGTCCCTCAGGGCAGGCAGATAACATGTGGAGGTGAGCAGTGGGTGAACTCTAGGGGTGGGGCCTGGCTTCCAGCAATGAGTCTGGAAAGGTGGGAGAGGGTCAAGACAGCCCTTGTTTCTCACAGGGCTTGCGCTGCGGGCAAACCTCCTGCATTCGAGGAGCTTAGAGAAGCTCTGAAGTGGGAGTGAGGAACACGGGTGGTGGGTGCGTGAGGAGGCTGGAAGCAGAGTAAGCCACGCGGGGAATTTGACAAATGCCTGAAACAGAGGGCATTATTGCCTGTGACTGGCTCTCACAGGCTCTCTGTGGCTCCCGTCATACATGGGTGGCATGGGGCTTTGAGTTAGAAGCTTCAAAGGGTGAGCAAGCCATGCACGAGTACAGCGGACAGGTGGAGACCGGTCTCCATCCAAAGCGGGAGCCACTCTTCATCTCCAGCCATTTGCTGGGACCTGAGTGACAGTGTCATCGGACCTCTGGCTCTTGAAGAGAAGCGGAAGACCCAGATTCTTATGGGATTTCTCCTCTATCAGTCAGTTTTTCTAGGTGAGGCTGTAGTAACAAACAGCCCCACGCTATCAGTGACTTATAACAGTAAAGGCTCATCTCTGTTCCTGTTACTCATCCATAGCAATGGCTGTGCTCTGCGTGTCTTCTCATGCCGGATCCCGGCAGAGAGCAGACACCGCGCCAGGCGGCACGGGTCACACGGCTCCCACCCGCTCCGCCAAAGCATGTACCCTGGCCCAGCCGGAGGGAGGAGCGGATGAATGCGTCCCTGCCCCCGCCCCCCAGGAACACATTGCTGCTCACATGGCTGCTGGGGGGAGGGCAGAGCATCATTAGGGCAAGAATGCAAACTGCCACACTCCCTCTTTTTAAATGTTGGCAATGGAATCAAAAGCTTCATAAATGTTAGGCAGAGCCAAGCAAAACACAGGGGGCCATGGGGGCTCCAATTTGCAACCTCTCATTTCCAGGGTCACAGATGGAGGAACAGTCTTGCTCTCTTCCTGCGACACAGACTCTGTCTCTCAGTCCCCTGAGTGTAACAGGCCTCTTAAAAAAAGAAAAATAGTTATGGTGCCTTAACAGCAGGGGTGAATCTACACCGGCTCTGAGTACGCACCAGTTGCCTTTGAACAACTCATTCATAAATATTCCCCAGAGTCTAGGTCGCTTGCCATTCTGTGACTTTCAGGATTCACCTTCCCCGCTTTCTTGCGTTCCCGACATTGCTGGGACGCCTCCTGGCTGCCTGGTGCTCCACAACCCCTGGAAGATCTCTGATGGAGATCAGCAGGGACATTTGCGAGATGTTGTCGCAGGCAAGCCTTAAACAGTTTCAAGCCAAGGAGCTTCACACCCCTTCCAACAGTAGGAAGCTCTTCCACGTGCCCTCGGTCACTTCTTTGTAATGAGTGTGTCCTGGGTGAAGCTGACACCGACATTGTCTTTGAGGACCATATAGGTAGAATACGAGAAAGAGAAGCTTGCCATTCAAACCTGCATCGATCTTTGTCCCAGAAAAAAGATGAGTTGACTCCGCCCGAATGGTCAACCCTTGGGCCACACTTTGTGGGTTATGTCCATGTGTACCCCTGAAGCAAGGGCCGAGTGCATGCTCTTTGAAACAAATGTAAAGCCATCATTAATCTGGATGGTGATTTGAGGTTTAGAGGACAAGTGGTTTGTTTCAGCAGTGCTTGTTTGCTTATGCGATCAAGCCCACGGGAAGGCTCTATGAGTTGCTTGCTTTTAGAGAAAGGGACAGGTATTCCTTAACTCTGTATAAAGGTAGTGAATTACAGTGTTTGCTTATTCTTGCAGAGTTGAGGGTATTTTTTGCCTAGGCCATTGTTGGCAGGAGCAGAGGGCCCGGAGGACTGCGAGGATGTTCAGGCAGGATGTTCGCCTCTGCCCCAAAGAGACACTATGAAGGAGCACGAGGGATGCTTGGAGTAGTGTAACTCGGGGGCACTTTCTGTCCTTCACGTGGCATCTTTGAATCCAGTGGCCCAAACCCCTTTGGACTAGTGTGTCCTGGTGGGGCTGCTCTACCGGTCGCTGCAGGACAAGACCACAGGCCTGGGCTTCCCCAGGACTGGATGCCCATTGCCAACCACCAGAGGAGAGCAGGTGCTGGGGCAGGGGACGGGATCCCAGGCAGAGCAGACCTGAGTCCAGGGTGCTAGCAAATGGGCAGTTGTCCTGGTTCATGCCACGTGCTGGCAGGATGGGGGCCCCACAGGGTGACAGAGCAGCTGGTTCGTGAAACAAAGGTGACTGCTCAGGAACCTTTGTCGACGGGGCATGTGTTGAAGAACAGGACCGTGGTCCCACTGGCGGGGCTGTCCCTGCCAGGGGAAAGGCTTGCCTTTGTCTTTCTATAAAGGTACCACCTACTCCCCAAGCCCCCTGCCCACGGGACCATGCCCGCCAACTGGAGTCCCTTCTAACACCTCTCCCAGGGGGCAGGGAGAGAGGATGCATTTTTTCTATTTTGCCAGCCCAGTGAACCCTTTACAAAGGCACCCTTTGCATGCAAAGCCAGGGGCCTGCTCGACGCCATGCTTTTTTGGTAATTTGTGCAAAGGCTTTTCTAAATCTGGACCCGAAAACCCCAAATTAGCAATTATTGTTAATTATCCTGCCTTGTTTTTCTTTTGTTTTGGAGTGGTTAGAGAAGACTTGGTGAGAGTCGTAGATTTACAGAGCTCCTGCCAGCAACTGTTCTGGACCTCAGGTTACATAAATGGGGGTAGACGGGGGTGGGTGGGAGGCGGGGCACAGACTAAACTCCTTGCCCCTCTGTTCTGGACAGAGGGCTCATTGGTCTCAGCCGTGCTCTGGGGGGTTTGGAGAATGCCGGACCCTGTGCTTGGGGTGGCAGAGCAGAGCGGGGCTGACATTGCCCACCCAAGCCTTGCCTGGTGGTCACAGCAATGGGTCCTGCTGGCTGTGCCCTACAGAGGGCCGGTCTGTTGAGTGTCATTAGCAGCAGGGGCAGGTTTGGGGTGGTAGACAGACATTCAGAGCCTGGCACCCTGCACGTCTCAGAAATATCTGAGGAGTACCTTGAGGGGGCGAAATCCTGCTGGGGCCGTTAGGTATTTAATGGGTACGTGACATCTGCTCATAGCATTTATATGTGGCTTCATTCCCTCTAACCAGCATTAATTCTGCCTTTTCCGTTCGGAACATCAGTCTTCTTGATGGAGAGTTTGGAAGTAAATTACGATTTGAAGAGTGTTCCACTTTCTTGCTGTCATCTGTTAACAAAATACAATAAGCCCCAATTAGCCTGTGTCTTTTCTTTTTCTTTCTTTCTTTCTTTCCTTTTCTTTTCTTTTCTTTTTTTTCTTTTTTTCTGACAGAGAGAGACAGAGAGGGGAAGGGAGAGAGAGAGAGAGAAACATTGATCTGTTGTTCCCCTTATTTATATGTATTCATTGGTTGATTCTCGTATGTGCCCCGACCGGAGACTGAACCCACAACCTCGGTGGTCAGGATGGCACTCTAACCAACTGAGCTACCCAGCCAGGGCACCTCTGTTGCCTCGTGAGCTTTCTGCTCGCTGAGAGTCTTGCTCGAACCCGTCTCTGGGTGTTTCTAAAACCTGCTTTCCCAACGGGTGTAGGGCCCTTCTCTGGTTAGGTGCTGGATACCACCAGCTTTGCGAAGCCTGGCCCGTCTTGGGGTCCCTGTGACTTCCACTCCACTGAGCAGGATGCCTGGAGTGAGGGCCAGGGGAACAGCTCTTCTCATTTCCTTCTTTAAATTATGAAAGATGAAACTGTCCGAGGCACGAGGAGAATTTACCAGACACCCGTGTCTAGTGGAATGAGATTCCTGGCTATTCTAGCTTTATCGGCTGCCTGACAGCGTTGTCCCGTGCGCCCTCCGAAGGCCGGCTCTGGCCTTCACTCCCTGAGGGCAGAGCCACCAGCAGTGGACAGACGTAAAAGGGGCGGCTCGGCAGCAGATGGCCACCCACGGGCATTCTACGTGCGACTTTGTGTCTGCAGACTCCCCTCTGCTTGCCTTGTTCACACCCACCCCCCAGCTGAGCCACTTCTGGTTTCTAGCCTCTGCTCCTGGGTCCCCCTTCTACCTGTGTCTGACTCTTACCAACTCTCTTCATAGACCTGACTCACTCGTGTAGCCTGGCTTCTGCCCTTAGACTGACCTTGAGACGGTACTTGTCCGCTCTTGAGTGGATCCATTTTGCACTGAGTGTCGCTCTGGCTTCCGGCATGCCTGTGCTGGTGGCCTACCGCCCGCACGGTTGCGGCTGCTTCCTGGCCTGGCTTGTCTGCTATCAAGCCCTAGATCCTTGCTCCCAGGGGCTAGACATGTCCCTTGGCCCCGGCCCAGCAGGCACACTGTGACGCTTCTCGGAAGTGTGTCATCCTTTTCTTATATCTGGTTGAACAACTAGAGCACGTGCCAGTCTCAGGCCCTGTCTCCCCTCAGCTTCTCCCCTCAGTTTCTCCCCTCTGCTCCCTACGCTCACATCTGTGGATTCCCAGGCAGGTGCCCTCATCTTCGCATGTCGTCCCCTCTGCTTCCCTCCTGCCAGCTCTGCCTTAGAGAGAGGGACATGTCCACGGCCGCCTCCCCCCACCCAAGGTGAAGGAAGCCAGTGCAGTCACACATGTCTCCCTGAGCTCAAAGCTCGAGGTCACTTGTATCAGTACCTACACTATGTAGCCTATGGACTTCCAAGACTACAAACCTTTTTCTCTTTAGTTATTTTGTTTGTGGGAATTGCCATGCATCCTCCATGTTTCTTATTGTTTTCATTTCTTTTATTTTATCAACCTCTATAATTTTGCTGCCTTAGCTTGTACTTTGTTCAAAACATTTTAGTTTTGAAAAAATGATGGAAATTCAACTCTAACCAGCTCACGAAATAGAGAATTTGTGGACTTGTATAACCCAAACTAGAGGGGCAGGAACAGGGCTGGGCATCAGCGATGACAAGAGCCTGGAGCCTGGAGGCCTGCGGGCACCCCTCAGCCCTCTTCTCTGCCTACCGCGGGCCGGCGTCCTGCTCTCCAGTCGACTTACTTCTCAAGGCTGGCAGCCTGGACGCTAGACGCTGCAGGTTCACATATTCCCCACTTTGCCATCTGCCATAGGACAGGGCAGGGCTTGCTTCTCAATTCAAACCCCCCTGGAAGCACCAGCTGTGGCCTTGGGTGACTGTATCATCCCTGAGACTAAGGGCAAAATGGATCAAGGTTAACTACATCCCAGCTCCGAGCATCCCACATCTGTTCCCTTATAAGCAAAGTTGTGAGAAGTCTTCTAGTCCAGAAGCCTTTCTGTCTTGGTGTATGAGGGCTCTCCTGAGAAACAGAACCAATAGGAGATAGATACAGAGAGAGAGAGAGAGACAGAGACAGAGAGACAGAGAGACAGAGAGGTACTGGGTTTGGTTTTGGGGTTTTTTTGGCTTTTTTTTTTTTAGAGAGAAAGATTTACTCTCAGGAATTGGCTCACACATCACAAAGGCCGAGAAGTCCCACAGGTTGTCATTTGCAAGCTGGAGACCCAGGAGCCAGTGATATCGCACCAACCTGAGTCCGAAGGCCTGGAAGCCAAGAGAGCTGCGTCCTAGGGCGGGAGAAGACCGGTGTCCCGGCGCAACAGGCAGGCAGAGAGAGAGCATTCCTGCTTCCTCCGCCCTCGTGTTCTATGCTGGCCGTCGGTGGGCTGAATGATGCCCACGCACTGTGCGGGCAGCAGTCTGACCTACTGAGTCCACTGATGCAAATGCTAATCTCTCGCAGAAACACCCTCCAGCCCACCCAGAAATCATATTTAGCTAAATATCGGGGCGCCCTGTAGTCCAGTCAGGTTGACACATAAAATTGTCACACTTGGCAACTTGGTAGAAAGATTAGGGCCTCAGTACAAAAGGCTTTTTGTGGGTAGAAGTGGTGGAAACTGTGGACCAAAAAGGGGCCACATACTAAACCCAAGAAGCGCAGGGGAGGCCTGCAGGGTGGTGGCCTTGCAAACTCAGAGGCCTAAAGCCGCCACACAAGCTGGTCTGCGATGAAAACTTCCTGACTAAAAGTAAGTCATGGCAGGTAGTCCTATCCTAGGCCAGTATCTTCCCTGACAAAGGTCCACCTTTACCTTAACCGAGGCTGTCTGTTGTCTTTCTGCATCTAAGATAACATACCTTTAGAGCGTTGCAGTAACCAATCCCCTCTTTCCAGATGCCTTCGGGTGCCAGACCGCACAACCCCACATTGGAGCCTTGTTGCCCAAATGCCACCTCTGTGGGCTGTAAATGTTAATTGTGAACTATCTGGTATCCACCAACGGAAACGACGTATTTGTCACTTCATTTTACTCTTTATCCAATCTCAGGTTTCTCCGCTTTGCTTTCTTCCACCTCCCTAATCTACCACCAATGAATTTCATGTAATTCTTATACCTCCTCCTTTAATTGTAATGTATAAAATAAACTGCAAAACTGCCATTCTCCAGAGCATCTTCTCAAGCCATTGAGATTTTGCGTACCGGCAATCGTTTCAGTTTGGCTCAGGGAAACTCATAATGATTCTCTACAGTCCTGGGTGTTTCTTACGTTGACAGAACACATACTGGAAACCGGTGGCGGGAGTAGAGAAGGGAGAGGAGGATCAGATGACCTTACAGGTTTTACATCAGCTCAGCAGACCGAGGCCAAGTCTCCAGCAGCACGTTCACAGGCATAAACCAACTCAAACACAACTTTGGCCTTCATCAAAACTAGTGGCGCTGGACACAGAGGACGTGTTTAGGGCAAGAGCAATGGTTTTCAAAGTTTCCCCTGTATTTATCACAACGGGAAGAGCACGCAGAGCCCCAGCATGCAGAACAGACAGGAGCACAGCTGCCGTCACGGAGGCTTTCCTCGTGACGCCCTCCACAGGAGCCCCGGGTGCCTGCGGGCCCAGTGGACAGGCAACAGAACAGAAGAGTCGCCTTTGTTCTCTGGCATTTCCTTTGAAATGCCTCAGCAGTGACCGCGTGACTTGATGTGCGTGTGTACAATTTAGATTTAATCGGCACCTGAGGGATGGTCACTTCTCTAACTGGAAGTGCACACCACAGGTGGCTGGCTAATATTCGCCCCCAAAAACTATGGTCCGGAGTCAGGAACTCCGAGTTCTTCAGCCACGGTCATCTCTAGGAATCAACAAGGCTTGTTAATTAGCATAATGGATAATAGAAGTGCGTTTTATTGGTGGCATTAGTGATGGTCAAGAGATGGTGATTAAATAGAGATGCTCCTCACCTTGTAAAAAGAGGACAGAAGAATCCAGGAAGTGCTCACCTTTCCCTGTGCTCAGTTCTTGAGCAGAGCTGGGCGAAGACACTGATTCCAAGGATTCCTGCTCACCTGACGCCGCTAGAGGGTCAGCGGAATTTGGCCTTTAGAGTGTCATTGTTTGCTTCGAGTAAGCCTTACAGGCAATGTCCTCTCAGAGCACCTCAGAGGACACAGCCTGGAGTCACTGAGATTACAGAACAGGTTTGGGGACGGATCCTTTGCCTGCTTTGATGATACGTGTTTGTTATTTGAGGCAGAAGCTAATCTGACACTTGCCCTTGTTGTAATCTGGTGGCAAGATTCTGAAGGGGAAGAACAAATATCGTCACCTATCTAGGGCTGGGTCTGATTTTGTGAGGCCTGAGATGTATCCGTTTCAAGGGTCTTCTTTGAGAAAAAGCATTAAAAACTACAAATACAAAATTAGGTACAAAAGTAAATATTTACACAGAATGAGAAAAGAAATTATAACACATTTTGAATTTTAAAAAGTTAATAAATGCCACAAAGATCTAGAGAATAACATGTTTTTATTCATTAATGGCTGGTATAGCTCTATAATATATATTCCTACCTTTGGGATGGCATCATCATGTGACAACTATTCTGTAATATTTTCTATAGAGAGAATGAAATAATTCAGTCCTTGTTCTCACTTGGTTGATCAAGAATTTTTTGTTATTAATTTTTTGAATTCATAAAATATGCAACTTCAATGGACACGCCAAAGTTCTTCCACAGGACTTGTATCCCATAATAGAGGGATTCTAATCAATTTGATTTTACATCATTTCTTCAAAGAAAGAAACCATGGACTGTTTGTAATCGCAGACAGTGTCTACAGAGTATATTCCTAACAGTTTCCTTTGCTAAGAATTGATGAAAACTGAACCTCCAGTTACAAATTCATGTTCCTTCATTGAGAAAATTTTCCACACAGAATGTGGAGCCCATGGACAGAAAGGGGCTGAAGGTGAATGACGTGACAGGCTTTTATCATTAGCTTCTATGTTGAGGTTAGGAAGGCTGCTATTTTAAACCATTATCTTATTTAAAAGGATCAAAACAAAAAACAAAAAACAACCCCCCCCCATATTCTGCAGTATTTTTGCCGTGTATAATGCGCACTCATATTTTGGGCCCAAACTTCGAGGGAAAAAAAAAACAACTTTCGTTTTAATTTTTTCACCCAATTATTTATTTATTTTAATTTAGATACTACTTTTTTGTATTATAAAGGATTTCTTAGCATTTATTTTTAACATATTATGCTACAGGAACTTTTATGTAACAGGTAATTACAAAACACAAGAACAGATACAAGGTATTTCAGACACTACCCATGTATAATGCACATCCTTGTTTTTCCCTCAAACGTTTGGGCGAAAAGGTGCTCATTATACACGGCAAAATATGGTAGCTTCTGGCTTTGCGTAATTTAAACCTTGTTTCTCTCCCTCTCCTTACAGACACCAGTGTGGGGTGCCATACACAGAACACGCTCATCTCGAATAGGCATTCTGGCCCCGAGTCTTCCTACCACATCAATGGGTAAGTTAGTCCCACGGGTGCTAAGAATATTCCTGCAAAGGACAGATAGAAGTAAATTAACTATACACGGAATGTCTGCAAACCACATGAATACATACCACCACCCCAAACTAAATGTGCTACCAACTCCACTTTCCTTAGCCAGACACCACCTGACAAGAGAGGAGATTGGCTGAAAGACATTCTTAGAAGAAAGGGGAGAATGCCATAACTGCTTGTGGTTCCAAATATCTGTCTTTGCAAAATTTATAAAAAACATCTAGCACGTAGCCCTGGCCGAGTGGCTCAGTTGGTTGGAGTGCTGTCCAGTACACCCAAGGGCTGCGGGGGGTAGACACCCGATTGATGTTTCTCTCTCACGTCGATGTTTCTCTCTCCCCCGCTTCCTCTCTCTGTAAAATCAATAAGCATGTCCTTGGGTGAGGATTAAAAAAATAAAACACCATCCACCATGTAAGCAGATTGCTAGGGACCCAGAACATTGGAAGAGGCCCATCAAATGAGAGCTTTCATATTTAGATTCATCTGTTTCATGGTACATTGCCTGTGCACCAAACTATTGAGGGCCACCAATATTTACGTAATTGGGAACAGCCAAATTGGCTTAGGTGGGTTTGCAACAGAGGGAGTAAGTAGAAGACGGGCTTTCCCCATTTATAAGCTCCTGCTTATAATCATCAGAAAAGCCACTTAAAACTGCCAATTTTTTTTTTTTTTTACAAAACTCCATGGCCATAAATGCAATTTAATGTAGTAGAAAGTACTTACGAATCACACCAAAGATTCGGTGAATAAGGAGGGGCGGATGGAGTAATCTTAGGAGGCATTCCGGAAAGGGTAAGTGTTTTGCTTTGTTCTTTAAAGATTTTATTTTTTTATAGAGAGAGGGGAAGGGAGAGAGAAAGAGAGGGAGAGAAACATCAACGTGTGGTTGCCCCGCATGTTCCCCTAATTGATCACCTGGCCCACAACCTAGGTATGTGCCCTGACGGGGAATCGAACTGGTGACCCTTTGGTTCACAGGCTGATGCTCAATCCACTGAACCACACCAGCCAGGGCTGGAAAGGGTAAGTTTTGATAGAGCTTTTGTAAGAGATAAGACACAAAAAAGAAAAGGGAAGAGGCATTCTAGGAAGAAATGGAAGGTCTTAATACAATGAAAAACATCAAATTGTTTATAGGAAACAGCTTTAAACTGGCTGGAACAGAGTGTTTGTGAGAGCATAAAATTAAATTTTAGTAAGACTCTTTCTGGA
Organism: Mormoops blainvillei; assembly: GCA_004026545.1. Classification (NCBI taxonomy): domain Eukaryota; kingdom Metazoa; phylum Chordata; class Mammalia; order Chiroptera; family Mormoopidae; genus Mormoops; species Mormoops blainvillei. The sequence continues at coordinate 35,086 of PVJD01005199.1, forward strand.
CATAATGGAGTAACTGGTACTCAACTAGTCCACCAAGTGTAAACAACGAGAAAACTACACAAGGTATATGAAACAGTTTTTTCAGATATTGAACATCAGGCATTTCTGGACTGTGAGTCCTGAGAGAAAAGAGCCAAGTAAGGTGAGCCCTACCATAACCCTGGCCTTTGACTTTAGTATAGTTACCGGACTGGGTGCAGGAAGGAGGAATCCAGCCCTTTCTTGGCTCTAGTAGTTGATTTTTAGATGGTTCCTTCAAAGCATCCCCACCCCCTTTTCAAGAAAGTCCTCTCCTTATCCACATGAAGTAAGAGCTGCGTTGTTTTTATATGACCCCGACCACGCCCACTCCCTACAGTTGATTGGTCCAGGCATGGACACCTGACTGCAGCTGGGCCAATCATATTTCATCCCTGGAATTATTCAAAATAGGACTTGACAGTGCAAAAGTCCTTAGGTACAAGAATGTCTACAGTGGTAAAAGGTGTTTGGTACAGAATCTGCTAGTTGTTGCCAGCCATGTTAGAAACCGGCACAGAGAAAAATTAAAGACAGGTGATGGATGAGAGCCTGGGCTGGGTTCCAGTACATTCCAGCTGTTCCCAGGCCCCACTACAGCCCTTTCTTTCCCATGATTTGGTTAGTCAATGCTCTGTTCTGTGACCCAGAAAATTCCGCTGTTGCCTAAGTGAGCTTGAGTCACTTGCAGCAGAATCCTGACTAATACCCAGCAAAACTTTCCCCCACACATTTCCTCTGATTCACGGCTGGGCCTCTGCGCCCGATCGATTGCGGCCCTTCCCCAGGTACATCCTCAGGATGACACCAGCCCAGAGCCAACTGCCAGCCAAGGACCGTAAACCCCAGTGTTAGTCCTGGTGGATGTTAACGTGTCACTGAACACCAGTGTACCAAATCCATGTGTTCATGGCAACAGCTGAAAAGAGCCCACAAAAGCCCAATCTTCAGTGCACAGGGCCTCCACTGCCAGATTGTTAAGACCCTGGGGGCAGAGCTTAATGTGCATAACTATTTGCAATGCACAATTTCCTTTTTACTCATTTAGACTAAATTAAATTCGTTTTGGATTTCTCAAAGTTATTGCTTGTCGACTTCTTCCCACTTTATGTTCTAGGTACTTCCTCCCTCAAGCTGAAAGCTACTCCCCATCCCTACTGCCTGTCTGTCCCAGGTGCCTGGAGCGGCTCTGTCCCTTCCCGGTTTGTTAGGGCTAGCAGAATAAGCTACCTCCTTAACTGCTGGGAGGTTACAGAAACAGAAAATAAAATCCGTTCTGCAAAAAAGGCAAGCAGTGTTAGAACTTCAATGCGTGCGCGCGCACACACACACGCACACACACACACACACACCCCCCAGGCCTCGCTGAGAGCAAGAAGCCCACCTCCCACCATCCCTTCTGCAGACAGAAATGCTGGCATTCGTAGGCTGTCACTCTGAGGAGGACAGCAGCTGTGTTATTCTATGATTTATAGAGCAGATTTGCATTTCCTTGCCTTTGAAGCCTGACTATAATCTGCCACATAAATATTTGAAAGACAGGATGGGGGAAACAGAACCAAGCGGCTTAATCGGACACTTGGCAGGTAGAAGACTGGGTCTGGTGTTCATTTCAAATGGCCCCATTGCCCCAGGGCCTCTTGGTGTGTGTGTGTGTGTGTAAAATTGAAATTCGATGTTTAAACTCGATTCTGCAGACAAAATCCCCCTTGAAGGAAAAGGCAGAAGAATGCCTGTTAGAAGACAGGTTTCATTTCGTGTCTGGTTGCCTGGGCCGAAAGCGGGCAGGTTTCCTAAGCCAGCTCCAGGAAGTGAGGAGCAGGGTGTAGAAGTGCCCCAGACAGCCCAGAAGCACCACCTGTGCTAACAGGGGGTCCGCGCTCTGCCCTGGCCCCAGGAGCCCTGAGGACGCAGAGCTGCGGCTTCAGCAGGGAGGCGGAGCCCTCCCCTCCAGGAGACGGTCAGAGCATTAGCTCTCCCGGGGAACCCATGGCCCTGGGGTGGGGGTGGGGGAGTAGGATTTTCCGTGTGGTACAGAGAGTACTGTCTGGAGGTACTGTAGGTTCCTATTAGGTGAATGCAGTCATACAGCTTCTAGCCCATTATAAGCTCTAAGTCCCGCAGTAAAAACAACCACCTAAGTTTGTTTGACTTCATTATTTGAGCAGGAAATAGGCACTTTTGCTTTCACAGTACTCTTATTAATATCCTACAGAATGAGCAGAAAATGGGAAATTATGTCCTATTGAGATTCAGTGAGTGTGTGCCAATCTCCCCATGCGTGTGAGAAGGGAGCACGAAAGGCGGCCTTTACCCTCAAGACAAACTCACAGGGGAGGGGAGGACCCTGAAGGACAGGTGTTCCAGTCTCAAAGGGCCTCTCATAAACTTTGGAGGGGACAGGGAAGGAGATCCAGTGAACAGAGACCCTGCTGAATGTCAGAATGGGTGGGTGGGCCTGCCCCAGCACGAGTTCTGTGACCTGAGTCCAGGGACCTGGCCTCTCTGGAACTTTGCGTGCCTGCCTGCGATAAAGGCCAGCCGTCTTAATGACCCGCAGTCTGCTTTCACGCTGATGCTCTGCAGCAGGCTGGGCCGGAGCCACAGTTCGGTTATATCTGGTTGGCGGAGTGACCTCTTCCTCTGTAGGCACCTGGATTTCCAGAGCTCCAGAGAAAAAAAACACCCCCTCCCCGTGTCCGTCCCAGGGGTTACCTGCAGAACTTGGGGTAGGGAGAGAACGGAGGCAGGGAGATTGGTGACAAAAGTCAGGCATGGAGCCCCTAAGCGATGGCTCAGCCTTGAGACGAAAGGAGCCCGGCAGACTCAGCAGCAGTTTCGAGTCAGAAGGAAGCAGTGTCCCAGGGCTCGAGTGCTCGGCTCTACTGCAGCCACCCAACCTGGGGGCAGGAGGGCAAGTGGGGTGGCTCGCCAGCCCGCAGAGGCCAGGCCACCATGCCCTAGGGCCCTATAGTATTGTCACACTGGGGAGCTGTCGCCCTTCAGATCCCAAGCAGACTGCCAAGAGCCAAAGGCCCAGGAAGGCCGAGCAATTTGCAGACATGGGTAAGACATCCCAGGGACTTCCAGATAAACTCGGGGTCCGAGAAACACTGGGCAGGGTGGTGTCCGGGGCAGTGGGCCAGGGACAGGGTACTGAGGTGAGTGTGGCTTCACTGGGATAGCCCATGAGCCTACACTGCTTCCCCAAAATCTTTAAGGGAAACCAAGGCTTAACATGGATCTGGTGACTGCATTCCGGGGGAGTGGCTGCCTGCAAGAGGGGTAAAAGACCTGTTCCCAGAGGAAGACAGGTGAGCATACCTGATGTCCCAGCTGGCAGAGGAGGGGCAGGGGAGGACCTCGCTGCTCCAGGCCTTGTCAGGCTGAGGTGGGCAGGACTGGCTCGAACCTGGCAGAACTGGGTGAAGATCCGGGGAGAGGCTCTCTCTGCAGGCAAACGAGGAGAGCAGGGGGACACCCAGTCCCTGAAATGGAGTGAGATTTGGGGACCCAGGGCATCAGTTGATCTTTATGCCCGACCAGAAGTGGGCAACAGAAAGGGGGGGTGGTCACGACACCAAGAGTCTAGAAGACCGGTCCCTGCCCCTTTGGAGCCTGCAGAGCTGCCACCCCCACAGTGGCGTGGCCCTGCGTCCACGTGGAGCAGGGGCAGGTGGCCCAGCGCCACAGCGGGGGAGCTGTGAGCCATGCAAGGCCACCGGGGACACAGAAGGACATATGCAGAAAGTAGCTCCATTGGTTGGTTACCTTGCGCTGTCTTCTTACACCCCCGGTGGATGGGACCAGGAGGTCTCCACCACACAGGTTAGGCAGGGCCCGAAGGCGCCTTTGGCCCCTGGGAGCTGCCGTCAAAGCCGTGTTGGCTTCTCCTCCCCTCCCGGGGCTGAGCCGAGCCCGCAGCCCAGCCCATTGTCCTGTGGCCTCCACAGCTGTGCCTCTGACCTGGTGCGGGCTGCACGTCTGAGCAGGAGCTGGAGTTGTCACCGGTGATCTGTCCCCAGCCTGCGGCAGGAGCCGGGCTGGGTGCCAGGAGCAACTTTGGCTCGGTCGTTACGGATAGACTTTGCTCCAGCCTGGCACTCACCTTATCCCTGCCTCAGGGCCTTCGTGCCTGCTGGTCCCTGAATCTGCAGTGCCCTCCCTCCTGATCTTTACCTGACACGCGACCCCTCTCCGTCGCGTCACCTCCTTGGAGAAGCTGTCCCTGACCACCCAGGGTAGGGTATCCTCTGTTCACTCCCTGCTGTGCTGACCTGTTCATTCCTTTTGACCTTATCTGTTTACCTGTTCATTCTCTCTTTGCCCCCTGGAGTGTTAGCTCCTTCGGGGGAAGGGGCTTTTGTTTCTTGTTCACTGCTGTCTGCAACACTAGCACAACATCTGGCGCATGGGAGGTGCTTAGTAAGTATCTGCCGAATAAACAAATGAAGGAGAGGGAGTCCTGTGGTTGCTTACCCAAAATAACCTTCCCCCCCCCCGGCGTCCTCCTTCACAGCAGAACCCCAAATTGTGTTTGGCCACCTGTCCTACTCAGGCCTGTGAGTTCCACTGCATGTGCATGTGGCCCTGTGTTGGTAACTGGTGTCAGAAAGGAGATGTGACCTTGTTCTGGCAGAACCGCCAGCACAAGTCTGTGGGTCAGGGTAGGGAGCCCTAAAAGGGGTTTTTACTGTCATTAAAAAAAAAAAAAAAAAGGGCAAGACGCAAGCTCTGCCTTCTGATCCGGTCACGGTGCCTAGTGTGTCTGGGGAGTCTGGCTCCTTCATGGCATTCCCGAAGGACAAGGCTCCTCGTTAGGGGGCTGGGTACATTTCTCATTATTAAGCCAGTGTGAGTTGCATTTCTTGTAACTTGCAGCCAGAAGCATTTGAACCACAGAGACTGTGGTGTATACTGCCCTTCCAGCCCAGTGACCACCACAGGCCTGTAGACGGGAGCATTGGCTTCTGTCCCTTGTACAGTGTCAGGTAGACAGGAATCGATGAATCAGTTCTTGCCTTACTGCATCCATACACCCAGCAAACACCCCTGAACCTCTGCGCAGCAGGCACTGTGCTAGGGAGACTGACAGGGGCCCTGCAGGGGCCCAGAGCCCACAGGGGGAGTGCTGGAAACAGAGGCTGACAGTCAGTGCACCTGTGACGACAGAGGTGCTGCGGCAGAGCCGAAAGGAGGAGCAAGAGCCCGGGACAGGGGGCTGGGAGAGCAGCTGAGCTTTCTCCCGAGAGCTTGTGTCTGAACTGAGTCTTGAGCAAAAAGCAAGTGGCCCAGATGGACGAACTGGCTGGAGCCCATCAGGCGGAGAGAACGACCAACCCCGTGCCCTAGAGAAGTAAAGAAGTCAGCCAGACCACCGTTTAAGCGCCTGCAATGAGCCAGGCACTGGGCTACGTGATGGAACACACATGTTGCCTCTGTAGTCTTGTGCAAGGTAAATACTGTCATCCCAGTTTACAAGGTGGCAGATGAGGCTCCGAAGAGTCGAGACTTGCCCAAGGTCATAGAGCCAGAAAGTGGCGGAACCAGGCTTGGAACGCAAACCTTCAGGCTCCAGAACCCATATTTTTTTCTATCGCCCCAGCTCTCCTCCTACAGAAGAGGACCCTGTTTGGGAAGCGCGTGCCAGCCCAGCGACCTACAGGGAAGGAGAGCACAGCTCTGGGAGCAGAAGAGAAACGTGAGGGAGCAGACAGTCTATCCTGGTGGGTTCCTTCCTTCCCCGGGGGCGGAGTAGCGGTGAGGCGCATGGTTGATGGAGGCTGTGGGCAGGAAGGGGAATGTAGGTGGCCTACAGATACTGGTCTCTCTTACACTGTGTTTATTTTTTAAGTCGAATATCTATACTCAGGCTTGTCATCTCATCAGTTCCTTTTAAATCACCCTTACAGCTAAATATTATCCTAAAAATCTACCAGCCTACACATTTTTGTTAATCAGCCTGCTACTAATATTATACAGACGGCAAAATAAATAAAACCCAGCAGTAGTTATAACAGGCCTCCCTGAAATGGTAACTGGCCCCTGGCTCACGGGGACGTGCCTTCAAGGAGACTTGCTTTAAATAGTGACCGGGAAGATGAAATAAACATCTGGTCTCCGGGCACTGCGGGGCACTGCAAGCTGACACCCCAGATCCTGCAAACACTCTCTTTTTCGTGAAACAAGGGGTATGGCGGACACCCATCATCGTAATAAAATAACGGCACCAGCTGATTTCCCGGGGCTTCGGCCTCAGCAGGGAAGGATGAAATATTGCAAGCCAGCAGAAGCCAACCAAGTGGTGATACAGTAGTTCTGTTTTACGTTACATTAAATGTTACTATTTCTGAAGGGAATATCTGTGGAGCGCTGGGGTAACCCATAGCAACCAGCTAATAAATTGTAACTTACACCGCCTCAGCTTATTGGAAGGGTGTAGAAAAGCAGGGGGAAAAAAGACCGAAAATTTTAAATAGGCAAATACTGGCAAAAAAATGCCACATCCCCTCTACCCCTGACTGTTTCCTCTACACACACACACACACACACACACACACACACACACACACACAAAGACAGGCTGCATCAGCATTCTCCAGCAAAATTACTTAAGGAGAAATGGGACAATTAGCAGCTAAGGGTTTAGAATTCTTGACCTTCGTGTTTATATATATGGTGCCTTTCTGAAAGCTCAGAAGGTCTACTTAAATGTTGCCGACTCTGGGCCCTGCGCTCTACAAGGATGACCCTCTGCATCATTTTACAGCCTCCTCCGAGGGTGACAGTCCTCCACATCGGGCTTGCACGGGGAACTGAGCTTAGCTCACCCTTTTTCCCTCCTGTCTGCAAATAGCTCATGCCTAATTGCCCTCATACTTCATACTCACAGTAGGCTGGTGAGCTGGCTACGCTGAGCCTACTCTCTGGCCTCTACTCCCAGAGAATCCTCCCATCCATTAACTCCTGTTCCCTGAGCCATTCAATCTCCTACACCCTCCCTGAAACTTGGGCAATGGATCCATAGTTACAGGGAATTATTCATGAGGCACTTTGGTGCCTTCAGACAGTATGTTCACCTGTTAGGGCTGATTAAGTGTGTACACGCCCTATCTGTCCATGTGAACAGTGCTGAACTTAATGAAATTGCTCCCTGTTCTGAAATGCCCATCACTCAGCACTTTGGGAGGAAGGGACCAGTGTTCATCCCAGTTGAGTGAGCATCGCTGCACATCTTTTTTCCCCCTCCAGCCATCTCTGCTGTGTGTATAGAAGACGGAAGCCAGCCCGGGCTGGTGTGGCTCAGTGGATTGAGTGTCAGCCTGCGAACCGAGGGGTCGCTGGTTCAATTCCCAGTCAGGGCACATGCCCGGGTTGCGGACCAGGTCCCCAGTTGTGGATGCGCAGGAGGCAATCGATTGATGTTCCACTCGTACATCAATGTTTCTCTCCCTCTCTTACTTCCTCCCTTCCCCTCTCTCTAAAAATAAAGAAAAAAAATCTTAAAAAAAAAAAAAAGAAGAAGAAGAAGAAGAGAGGGAAGCCAGGCAAAGCACCCAGGCTCAGGCTAGCGGGGCTCTCCTCGTCTCTGCCCCTGGAAGGCCAGCACGGGGCACGGAGACGAGTGGGGGCCCGGCATCGGGCGCTCAGCATCAAGCCCTGTCTCAGGTGCGTCTTAACTGGGTATCATTTAGCAAAACCATTTTGCCTCTGGGGACTTAATTTCCTCATCAGCAAGTGAGGACCCTCAGCCAGCATGCCATCGTGTACAGTAGCTGAAAGCCCAGCTTTGAGAGGGGACATGTGTTTTCTCACAGGACAGTGGGTAGCGGGGCAGGCTGGAGGCTTAGCTTCCACTTCCCGGGGTTCTCTCCTGGCGGGTTGCTTTCGTCCTGACTTCTCCACACCAGGGCGTGTCTCTCTACCGCCAGGGCTTGTTACACCGTACTGCAGTGTGTGTGTTCGTCTCCTCCCGCTGACCTGATCTTGTCGCTCGTCGCGGAAAACCCCCACCTCAGCTCTGTGCCTGGCACAGATGTGGTCAGGATGAATGAATGGCTGAATGAATGAGTGAATGATTCTATGCAATTTCATTTCCTAGAGAAGGAAAAGGAAATTTGGGGGAAATAAAAAGCTTAATGTGTGTGAAAATGCTTTGTAAACTGTGAGATGCTGCAAAAACACTAGGAAATGTTATGATGACTAACTATTATACTCATGAAGCTTCCTGCTATAGAAGCAGCTTCTTGGATGCTGGGGTGAGCTCAGAGGCACACCATGACAGCATGGGGTTTTTGATGGGACAGTAGAAGAAAGATGGTTTTCCCAAGAAACATAGATGACTTTTACCCCCTAAAAAAAGAAAGACTTGACACTGGGAGACCACCATGTGAAGACACAGAAACATACAGACACAGGGGAAAGACGCCATGTGCCAATGGAGACAGAGAATGAAGAAATTATGCCCGCACACCCGGGGACACCGGGGACCACCAGAAGCCGGAAGAGGCAAGGAGGGATCCTCCCCCAGAGGCTTTGGAGGGTGTGTGGCCCTGCCAACACCTTGATTTGGGAGGCCTGCGTTATGGCAACCAAGGACGCCCACACACGGGTTCTGCTGGGTGTCAGCAGAAGCCACCTTCGTGTTCTCTCCCCCACCGCCTTTCCCCACCCACACTGTCAGGCCATTCGTCCCCAGGTGAAATCTCAGGGCGATCCCATAGCTTCTTTTGGACCCCTTGAGGTATTAAAAGCCTACGTCTGTCCAAAATCAAAACTTCAGTCCTCATCCCATTCAAAGCTTCTTCTCTCTCCCGTTGTGGTGTTGACGCAAGCTCAGAAAAAGTGGAGCCCAGGGGCCCTTCAGGGCAGTGGAACCATTCTGCGTGAAACTGTAATGGTGGCCGCACGACATCATACAGCTGTCAGGCCCGTAGAAGGTAAAGTACAAAGAGTAAACTTTCATGTAAACCGTGAGCCTTAATTAATGTAATAATTAAAATATATAATACATAACAACAACAAAAGAAAGGCTTTAACACCTGCGGTGTAATTCACGACAAAGGTCAAGAGGTGTCTTTACCATAAAGAGATCTGATGCACAGTCCTTTAGCCAAATAAACTTGGAGTCATGGACAATGGGGGCTACTGACATATGGCCTCTTGCTATGGGCATGCAAAGCACACAGTGTCACCTGTGCAGTGTTCTTGCCTCAAATGCTCAGCCTGACTCTAACCATGAGGAGACAATCAGCAAAAACCAGGTCATGGGACATCAACAGGACACCCAACTGAACGCTCTAATAATATCGGTGTCATTAAGGCAAAGAAGTGAAAAGGCAGGGAGGAGTGTCTTCTAGATTAATGGAGACTAAGGACATATAACAGCTAAACTGTAATGAGTGAACTTAATTGGATCCTGGATTACAAAAATACTGTAAAATACATTTTTAGATAGTTGGACTACATATTGAATAATACTTTTGCATTAATGTTAAATTTCTTCATTGTGATAATGACATTTCAGGAGAGTGCTTTATTCTTAATAGCTATATAGCAAAATGTCCTTATGCCTGAAACTTATTTTGAAGAGCTTTAGCAAAAAAAGAGAAAAACACACTCACACAAATGCAATCATGTAAACACCCACCACACAGAAATACAAACACAGAAAGAAAAGGCAAATGTGGCCAAATACTAACCAGTGAATCTGGGGGAGGGGGACGTAAATATCCATTATACCCAGCTTTCAAGTTTTCCGTAGCTTTGAATTCTTTCACTATAGAATATTAGGGGGAAAGACCGTAGAGAGCATGAACAACCCTGTTTACTCATTTAGACACTGTCCCAGTTAGATGTTTACATTTTGTCCGTTTGTCTGATTGTCCGTTTGTCTTTGGGCTCCTTTCACCTAGGTTGAATTAGAAAAAGCAGGGTCATCCTACTAGAGTACCCGTGTTTGTAAAGATTCTTCATTCTCTCAAAAACAGGAACCTGGCTCCTCCTGCTATGAATTCCTACGGGGTGTCTCTCTCTCTCTCTCTCTCTCTCTCTCTCTCTCTTTCTCTCTCTGCTTTTCTCCCCTCTCTTCTCTTCCCACCAGTGATCTTAAGTGCCCCGGGCACTTCAGTGACCTTGGTCCCTGCCCTCCAGCCTTGCATGTCCTAGATAAGACCTCCTTTGAGGAGAAGAAAAAACCCCAGTCACAGCCCACAACACCCACCTCTCACTTGGACCAAAAAGGACAGAGGGACTGACACTTGGCTTTAGTTTATCAAGCCCACAGTAGAGGTAGTCTTCAGACAGGGTTTTGGTGGACAATGGGCTCTGAACTGTGAAAGACTTGGTCTGACCCCGGCCTCGAAAATGTATATCGGGCCGCGCCTGGGGTGCTAGACCATCTGACCGAGTTTCTGGAAAGGGCAAGTCCCTGCAGCTTCTTGTCACTGAAGCCAGAGAGGCCAGCCTGACCCAGTGGCCATTGGCAAGTGGCCCCTTTGCCCCCTGGAATATCCAGTGCTGACTGTGCAGACCTACAAGATCCACACACCTCTGTGGCACTCGGCCATCCTGTGGCTTCATTCCTCAACTCCCCTCTGGTACACTGCTTGCTCCCCACGCAGGGCCAAGGAGGGGACTGCGATGACCTGGGAGCCCTGTGGGACCCCACCTCCCTGGATGGCGCCCAAGTTTTACGGCAGTCGGGCCTGACCTATCCATTAGGCATAGCGGGCAAAACACCTTGGGTAGACCCATGATACTTCTAGGGGCCCACAAAAATGTTTTAATTTCTTTTAACATCAGAAGAAAAAATAATAAGCTTTTAGGACCAGAGATTAGATTCTTCTTTATACCAACACAGTCATAAAGTATAATTGGTAATATTTTTTATAGAGGAGGCCCCACCCCCCGATGAAAACCTGGGCCGTGGAAGGTCATGACACAGCTCCAAGGCCTGGCTGGTTCTGCCCTCCCGCCTGTCCCCAAACCCAGGGTGCCCAGGAAGGAGCCCCATGTCCCTCTTCTCTGCCGTGACACCTTCTCAGTGTCTTTCCCCACTGCACTTCTAGGGCTCATGTTTTCATGGATCTGCAGCAAAATGAGACAAATGAGGACAATGTGATGAGCTTTTCACAAAGCTCAGTTTACACCAATTAAAGGACAGGTGTTTGCTTGTGTCCTGAAATTATGTACTTCTGATTTCTTTTCTTGGGGGGGGGTACTAAAGTGTCCATTTGCCGATGACATTTGATGAAATAATGAATGACCATTATTTCACAAAATGTAAAAGCCGGTCCTGCCCCTCCCCCCAGTTCTCCACTGTGCTCCTTGCTCTCCGACATCCTGCGCTCTGACGAGCACTGGCTGAGGCCGTTAGAGTTTCTGTTCCAGACACTCGCGCAGGTCACCCTCCCCGAAGCGTCCTCCAGCCCAGGCTCTGGGCGCCGTAGGTCCCCACACTGCTTACCACAGCACTCACCTCCTCTTGTCCTCTTGGCATTTTCTCCTCCGTCCCCCCTCATCTTCGGGAAGACGGGACTGAACCTCGCTTTCTCTGTGTCTTCTTCTCTTGGCATAGTGCCCAGCACATGGTAACTCATTAATCAATCTTTGTTGAATAAATGAAGAAATATACTGATCCCCAGAAAAATGAAGTTAAGGGATAGAATTTCTCCAGTTTTTAGTCTTTTTCTTTCTACATTTGTATTAAATCTTTAGCACCTGTTATTGCTTGTCCACTGGCCAGTGCTAGCAGATGACAGAAAGAATTAGCAAGTAGAAAATGAATATTAATGGACCCAGACATTGTGTTAAGCCTGACAGCTTGTTTTGTCTACGGACAGGTGTTTGGGCTTATGGTTGTGGTTGCATATTGTGTGTCGGTGTCTGGAAATTTAATTAAATTTAACATTTCTAAGCAACTTAAGCGCACAGTAGCTAAATATATAATTTTGTGCTAAATCATAGGCTGTATTTTGATGTTAAATTTATCAGTTTTTCATGGTGCTCTGCAAAGTGTGCCGTGACGGATAGGAACTCCGCTGTATAAAAATCTTAAAGGCCAGACCGCAGAGACCCCGCGTGCGGAACCACTGCTCTGGGGGCAGATTTGAAACGGAGCGGGGGCTCCCTTCGGTGATGGGAGCCCAGAAGAAGGAGGTGGGACACAGGAGGAAGGTTGGCGAGATCTGCCGAAGGCCAAGGCCAAGGCCCCCTCTGTCCATGTTCCCCCCACCATCGCTGGGGTCGAGAATGTGCTTTTCTCATGCTTGTTCTGGCCGAGGCTTTAGGTGAGTCTGTCTTAAGGTCTGTGGATATTGACGTCATGGCGAATAACTAAAATAATTACTTATTATTGGGTAAAAAAAAGAAATGCCTTCAGTCCCTCTGCTAAAGATGGATCTTCCCACATTTAGCAGTGATGGTGTTAATTGTCCATTGAGAAAATCTCCAGGGGCCGCCATTTCCAACCTAGGCGAATCCTAATTTCTTGACCTGGTGTGCAAGGGCTCTCAAATCCTGAGCCAGTGTAGCTTTGCAACATTATTTCCATTTCTCCTCTACACACACTCCATAAGCCAGAGGAACTGAGCTCACGGTGTAACCTCCCACACCAGGCCACCTCCTGGCCTCTTCTTTTGCTAGTACAGTTCCCTGTTTTCTAGGCCCGGACGGTCCTTCACTCCATCTCTATCAGTAAAAATTCTGCCTGCTTTTCAAGACCCAGCTTACGTCCCACTCCTTCGAAGGAGACTACCCCTGCTTCCCCAAGTGGGTGTTGTCACACCCCTCTTTGAGCTCTTATGTTTCTTTCAAGGCACTTAACAGATTCTGCTTTCGCAAACCGTAATTTCCATATTTTATTATCTCTGGTCTACAATGCAGACATGCAGATTCATTAGGAGACATTTAGGGTAAAGAGTTTTATTCATCTGTGTCTAATACCACGGCGCCTGGCACGTGGCTCCCATTTATTTGAATTGAATCTGTGTCCTCAGTAAGGCCGAGCTGAATTCTGCATCTCTTTTGTGGGCAGTCTGTGTATCAGGATTCTTCGAGCTTGCCATCACAGGTGCACTCACACAAAGGGCATAGCCCATGAGGAAGTAATATCTCACCTACTAAGGCATCTGGAGGCTCCAGGGCTGACTTCAGTGGTTCAGCGGTGTCATTAAAGACTCGCCTTCGTCCGTCCGTAAGCCACCCTGAGACCTGGTCACAGCATGGCTGCCGCAGATCCAAGTTCTACACACACACACCACACGCAGCACTGGGGAGCAAAGAAAAGAAACCCCTCCTTCTATGATTCTGTATGTATCATAAGGAAAACTCTTCCCTAAGGGTCAGCCAGCAGATCTCCTGTCACATATTATTGGTCAGAACTGGGACACATGGCCATGCCTAAAACACTTGCTGGCAATGGGAACAGAATTATCTTTTTTTTTTTCCAGCTGCAGACTTTATCCAGACTTCAGCCATTGCCCTACTTGTCCTAGGTAGTAAGAATGTTTGGGGTCCAGGATCCAATCCAAGATCACCTGCCGCCTTTCAGTTGTCAGGTCTCTTTAGCCTTCCTCCATCCGCATCAGTCTTAGGCTTTTTTTTTTTTCCTTCTCAACTTTGACATTTTGAAGAGATGGGGCCAGTTATTTTGCAGACTGTAACTCGACTTGGGTTTGTCTGATACTCCGTTAGGTTTGGGTCAGGCACAGCGGGCAGGAACACTGCAGGAGGGACGCTGTGTCCTTCTCACTGGTCCTCTCAGGCTGCAGGCAACTGTGAACTTGTCCTATTGGTGATGTTAACTTGATCACCAAGTCCTGGACACGTCCTCCAAGTTTCTCTACTGTACAGCTACTGTTTTCCACTTTGTAACAAATAACTAACCGGTGTGGAGGTGATTTGAAGTTATCGGAATATCCTGGGGACAGAATTATCTTGATTGGCTCAGACAATCCAGAGTCACAACCTTGGTCGGGAAAAAGGCTCAGATGCCCCCGAGCACGTGGCCACCACATATCCGAACCAAACTGAGCTCCTCGTCAAGGAGGAAGTGACACGCGTGCCAGGCAATGCCACTGTATATTATAGGCTTTATAAAGCCTGGGCCTACCAGGCAGGGGTCCTGACGTCTTGGATAGTCGCGGGTAGGATGGGAGCCCTCACCTCCTGCCAGGAGATCTTAGCAATGGCTATTGTTCATTTCTAGCGCCTTCCTTCTTCCCCCCTCTCCCATCCTCAAACTCGGCCAGTGACCCTGCAGAGAAAACAGAAACAAAGGAGTTCCATATTCTCCTGACTACATCATTGCCCATATATTCTACCTTTCCTTCCACATTACGTGTGACACATCTTGTTCCCAGCTCGGGCCAGTGCCGCCAGCTGTACCCCAGGTCCCGTTCCCACTCATGTGCTCCAGGACATCATCCAGCAAATCTCCTACCTCCCTCATGCTTTGATTTTCCTCTCCCTACCAGACCACACCCATCCATCAATAAGTGCTCCCAACCCTGGAACACCTTCTCTTGACTGCTCATCTTTCTACTGCTATCGATCGATTTCTCTATTCCCCTTTATACCAGAATTTCTCAAAAGGGTTATCTATAGCCACGGCTCCAATTCCTCCCTTCCCATTCTCTCTTTAACATCTCGTTAGCAGGCTTCCATGCTTATTACTCTATTAAAACTGTTTCTCTCAAAGTAACCAAAGACGTTCATTAGCTAAATCCGGTGATCGAGTCTCAGTCCTCATCTTATGGGATCCATTAGTGGTACAGCGTTTGGCATAACTGAGTCCTTCTTTCTCCCAGAAACACACTCTATTTCTTGATTTCCAGGACACCACACATGCCTGGGTTTCTTGTTGTTGTTTGCTTGCTCTCTTGCTTGTTTTTCAGTTGCACTGGCTGGTCCTCCTCTCTCACATCTGCCATTCTTCTTCCTGTCTAAATGTTATGGTATCCCAGGGCTCAGCTCTTGGACTTCTCCTGTCTTACCTGTACTCACTTCCCTGGTGCTTCTATCAGCCTTCGGCTTTAACTATCATCTATATGCTGATGGATGCTAGACTCAGACATCCAGCTGCCTACTTGGCACTCTAATTTGAATGTCCGTGAGAAATCTCACAGTTAATAGATTTGTTATCTATTGTTACAGAACAAACCCTAAAGCTTAGTGGCAATTTGGGCTGGGCTCAACTGGATGATTCACTGGCTGCTGTTGTCTGAGGTCACTCGTTCAAATAAAGCCTTCTGGAGTCTTTACTGAGACTGGATGGTTTAAGATGCCCGCACTTATGTGGCCGGCCATTAGCTAGGACAATTCACCGGGACACCTTGGTTGTCCTCCATGTGGAGGTTAGCCTGGGTTTCTTACGAGGCTGGTTGGCCTGGGTTTCTTTTGAGGCTGAGGCAGCATTCCAAGAACGCAAACCCTGAAGTGTGACTCACTGGGTTATTAAGGTTAGTCATCCCTCATCTCACAATGTCAAACGGAATTCGTAGCATCTCCCATCCCCACCTCGGTGCGCTCCACCTACATACAGTCTTTCCCATCTCAGTATAAATGGCCCCTCCACCCTTCTGGCTGCCCAGGCCGAAGGCCCTAGAGGCATTCTAGAACTCTTGTTTTCACACTCCTCACCACGTCCATCATCAAATTCTGCAAACTCTTCCTGAAAAAAACATATCCTGAATCCAATGACTTCCCACCACCGCCTTTCCTATCGCCCTCTGGCAGCTGCTGCCACCTCTCACCTGGACTAGCACATCGGTCTTTCACTGGTGTGCTGGCAGCCACTCGTGGCCCCCACAGTTTGTTTTCAGCTCATGAGCAATTATGTTAAAACATTGATCAGATTGTATCACTCCTCTCCTTAAAACTCTCCAAAGTTTTTACAATGGCCAATAGGAACCTACCTGATACACTCCCTGGTGCCACTGTCCCCTCCCACACACACACCGTTGCCTGTCTGACCCCATTTACAACCATTCTTCCTCCCTGACTGAGCTCCCGCCACAAAGGCCCCCTGGGTGGTCCTCAGTCGGACCCGGTGCCCCCTTGGCCCAAGGCCTCTGCACTTGCTATTCCCAGTGTCCAGAATGTTCTCCCCTCAAGCATCCGTCTGCCGGGCTCCTTCACTTCCCTCTGGTCTTTGTCCAAATGACGCTAACGGGGAGTTTCCGACGGCCCTACTTAAAGTTGCAATTCCTCCTTCTCCAGCACGGCTCTCATCCCCTTCCTGGTTTTAGTTTTCTCACCACGTGGGAGGTAGTTAGACAGACAGACGTTAGTGGAGCAAGGATGATAGACCAGGTCCAGAAGGTCACCAGGGAAGAAAGCCCCGGGTGCCTAGCAACAGGCAAAACTGGGAAAACAAGGATGTCACCCCCAGGGTAACCTTTCCACCCTAGAATATCGCTGGTTATGCGGTTTAGACCCCCTGACATCTCATATCGCTGGTCGTGGAGTTCGGACCCTCCCCTGACCTCTCCTTCCCTGGCACGCCGCTAGTCGGGCAGAAGATCCTCTTGGAGGAGGAACAAGGGGCTGAAGAGTGGTCTCATGTGACTCCCAGGTGGCCCCTTGCACAACCACTCTCTTAAGCATGAACCCTGGAGATAACATCTGGGCCTCCGTTGGGTTTCAGCTCCAGGCCCAGAAAAGCAGCAAAACCAGACAAGCGACGCCATGGCTGACATCAGGACCAGCTGCACTGACTGATGACCCCCTCCTGAAAGGACACACCTGGAAAGATGATGAATGTTCTGTTGAGATCCTCCCCTGGGACCTCCCCCCAGACCCCCGCCCTTAAAAGCCCTGAGGTCGGAGAACCCAGCCTGGGTTCCGCTCTGTGAAGCAGGGCGAACCTTTGCCCACTGGCTCCCCCAGGTGAATTTCCCTTGCCTCTCTCTCTCTCTCTCTCCTGAGCTGTGGGGGTCTTTCTCTTGCCTCTGCAGCTTGTTTCCTGAGCCCATTTCTTCTGCCCCTGTGACTTTCTAAATAAGCTTGCTCTTCGAGTTTGCACCTTGGCTCTGAATTTGTCCTCGGCCAGAACTCAAGTACCAAGGCCGCTGGCCCGAGGTCCGGCCTGACTTCGCCGGTCTAACACCCGGTGCTGTTTCACCGCCACCAACCACAGCACCTTTCGTCACCGGACACACTACTGATTTTACGTATTTACTTGTTATTGTCTGGGTCCTCTCCCAGAAGGTGAACTCCTTGAGAGCAGTATTTCCTTTTTATCTCTTTTCTCTACCCAGTACCTGGAATAGAGCCTGGAATTCACTAGGTGTTTAATCATATTAGTTAAATGGCTGACTTCACTGAGCATCTACTCTAAGGATTCCAGCCCATGTTGCCTCTGTATTTCCCATATGAACCATATTTTTGAAAAAGCACTAGAGTGTCTCCTCATATAGCGCGAGGACTAATATCTTAATCGTACAGATGAGGAAACTGAGGCTGACTGGTGAAATACACTATCAGAGGTCGCAGAGCCAGTGGAAGGGAAGTATGGAATTCGAGCTCTTAGCTAGCACGCTACACTGCCATCTGCCTTCCCTGTGTCCTCTCACGCCCCAGAGGTGGGACTCGCAGCTTGGTGGCCTGTGGTCAACATCTGTGTGGTGTGACTTCCGACTGCCCTGCTGGAGTTGCGTTGCTGATCCAAACGCACAGTTAGTGAAGAAAAGGAGAAGGGGGAGGAGAAAGGAGGAGGAAGAAGAGAAGTGTGGACCAGAAAAAGATGGAGGTCCGGGAACCATCCAGCTACCTCCTGAGTCTACGGTAGATGGAATACAGAATACCAGGAAAGCACCCGAAAAAAATAATAAAAATGGAGCCACTTTAAAAGAAACTTCGTGCTGCCATCCCAGAGGAACCAACCACCTTGTACGTCTTATCCTCAAACCTTGGGAATGTTAACACAGGGCGCAGTAACCTTTGGGCTGGGCCTAAAACCACATTGTATTCCAAACTACTGTTTGCGAAGATAACAAGAAAGTAGGTGTTATGACTACGGGACTGACGGTTAAAAACATCCTTTAGAATTGGCATCACTAATTTGCTGATCTGCACCTATAGAAATGCCTCCCTTATACTGGTGCAATTGTTTCCTTTCCCTTTCTCATAAATACTCCTGCCTTTGTCTTCTCATTGGAACACTACTTGGGTTTCTGCCTGAATCGGTGCTTCCCGAATAGCTGTTCTTCTGGATCTCAGATAAGTGCTTATTGCCTCTCACTTTGGCTTTTATTTTTAGGTGAACACACCCATGGGAGAACTCTGTGTGTTCCCCCACATCCCCCAGCTCATGGTACTCCTTTCAAACCCTGGTGTTAGGTCTGTCCTCTTTTTCCCCTCATGGTAATGACTGACTTCCCAGGCAGGAAACAAGGCTTTTAACGAGCAGCAGAAATTTGGGAACAAATCTAACCCCACCCTATCTGCACTTCCAGGCGGCTTTGCTCATTCTGCACCCCGTCCCCGTTCCCTGCCCCCCAACTGGCCTCAGGCAAGATTGGGCCTCATTCAGACCTGGTGGCGTTCCGAAATGGTTGTGAATTCCCACCACTCCACAGGGTGACAGGGCTCTGGCTCTGTGGTGGGTGAGGATGAAAGCGAACCGCTGACGGTCTGACATCTGGCAGTCTGCTGAGACTCTGCGAATTCCATAGGTCTGCCATTGTGGCAGGGGCGGCTACTCTGGTCTTGTGACTGCTAGACACACACACATACTTCTTTTTAAGGTTTTTTTTGTTTTTTTTTAATAAACAGTCTAGGACCAAGACAGGCAGCTGTGGTTGATAGGGTTGAGAGAAAAATAGCAACTACTGTGTTTAGGTTATCATATGATAGCTCACAAAGAAAAGGGGCTTTGTTCCATATTGGTTTCTTTAGTCAATTAAATATTTAAAATCTGCCATGAGGTTCCTGCTGTTTAAGTAGAAATACTTCAGATATATTTCAGAGCCACATGTGTGGTTATTTAATTTAAGGATCTCTCTCTCTCTCTCTCTTTCTCTCTCTATCCCCCTCTCCCTCTCCCCCCACCCTCCCCCTTCCTCTTTCCCTCCCTCCTTTCCTTCCTCCCTTCCTTCCTCGCCGTACCCCCCAACTGTCTCTTTGCCTTCCGCTCTCCCTTCTCTCTTTCTCTCTCTTCTGTTCCATCCTTCATTTCTTTCTCTTCCCATTTTTTCTTCTTTGGGTCAGTCTATCTTTTCCTACTTCTTTTCTTCCCGTTCTGCTCCTCCCACCGCTGTGTCTATAAATAGAAAGTTACAAGTGAGGAAAAGAAAGGAAAGCTTGGGGCGGGGGTGTCGTAGAAACTATGCGATCACGAGAGCAGCTTGTTTCTGTCCATGTGTGATAATTTGTGTTGTGACCCCCGGGCACACGTGTGGCCTCCTAAACGCTGTCAGCTTCCTGCAAAGCACCAGAGGAGGTGCTGTCCCTGACTGAGTCCCAAGGGCCTGGAGTCTGGGCTGGGATGGGACTTGGGGATCGCAGGGAGGTGGGCCTTGGTGGTGGAGGGCTCGTGTCCCTTGCCGGGGGTTTTTGCAGTTGGAACTAAAGAGGGTGATCAGTAATGAAGGCTTCTGGGTACAAGTAGAAACGAACAAACAAAATCGATCTCCTACCTGTTTGTATAAACCATCTGTCTGAAACAAGTTGGTGTCTGCTACACCAAGAGCTAAGTCACCTAGAGGAAGCTCGTGAACTGCCCCCAACACTTGGCTGCTGCAGCTTTTCTGCAGCCCAGGAAGTGGTGGTCCACCCTGCGGGCTTGAGCGCCTGCTAGGTGCCAGGTATGGTGCGGGGAGCCAACGGCACAGTGATCTCAGTCCGCCTGGCTTCCAGTAACTCACCAGGTCACAGATACATGTAAATAAACCACTTAAATGAGTGAAAAAGCGCTCTCCTGGAGGTCTAGACTAAGCCAAGGGCTTTCCTAGATGATTAACGCAGTGCTGGGAGGAGGCAGGCGGGCGAGGGGAGGAGGGGTGGCCCTTAGAAAAAGCTGATGTTTTTTGTTATTCCTACCAGAAGGGTGGGAGTTGCCAAGTGGATGGGTCAGGGAAGGAGAAAAGGCAGACCCAGCAGAAAAACAGCGTGTACAAAGGCGCATCCCGGCGGCCGCGGACGACTGGGTAAGGTCGGATCAGAGTGGGAAGAATCAAGAGTGCGGAAAAGCTGCGGAAAGATCAAGAACGGGAGGGGAAAGGGGGTGTTCCTAGAACCCACTGGAAGGAGTCTGAATCTTCTGTAAGCAACTGGCAGCCCCCGAAGGGTCGCATTTGCACTTTAGAAGGGTGGATGGGTAGGCTGTGAGACCACCGGGGAGACTAGGTGGGAAACCGTGACAATAGTCTAGAAATAGGTGCTGTTAAGATGAAGGCCATGACAACGGAGAGGAACAGTAGCTGCTAAAGACATTAAGGAGACAGAGCCGGCAGACCCAGTTACCACCTGGATGTGCAAAGCGAGAAGTCTAAAGTTAATCTAAATATTCTGGCTTATATGACTGAGTGAAAAATGGTATCAATCACTGAGATAGGAAGTTGAGGAAGACCAAAAATAGGTTAGAGGGGAAGTTACTGAGCTGAGTTTTGGGCGTGTTCAGTGTAAGGTCTGGTGACATCCAGGTAGCACATTTCAAAAGGCAGTTGGCTTTATAGGTGTGAAGTTCAAGAAAAGGGACCAGGCTGAAAATGACAATTAGAGTTACCTACTGAGAGGAAGGTAGCGACCACGGGGTTAGGGAGAAGGGGGCCGCAGGCAGGATACATCGGGGTGGAGAGCTATTCTGGCCTGCATCTCACAGCCCAAGTCTAACCCAACAGGAAGAGCTGCCAGCTCTCCCTTCAAAGTATCCCGAGTTCACTTCTCACCGCCTCCATCACCGCCACCCTAGTCTAAGCCTCCGCCATCTCTGACCTAGGCCATGCAATAATCTACCAGCTGGCCTCCTCGCTTCTATTTCTGCTTCCCTGTGGTCTCTTTCCTATATAACAGTCAGATTGGCCTTTGAAAAATGTAAGTTAAGTCCTGCCGCATTAATGCTCTGAGCCACCCAATGATTTCCTATGACTCATGGAATAAAACCCAAATTCTCATAAGACCCACATGACCTGGCCTCCGCCTTCCTGAACAGGAAGCCAACAGACCCCCGCCAGCCTCACTCTGGCCGTCTCCGTTCCTGCTGCAGTGATTTGTGTCTCAGACGTGCCAAGCTGTCCTTGCCTCAGGGTCTTTGCACTTGTTTTCCTCTGAGCGTGAAATGCTCCCCCCCCACAGACCTTTCTGCAGTTTCAATTTCTCTAGCAAAATCTTCAGTTTGACTTTTATTTCTTTGAACGTAGTAAGTATAGTTGCTCTGTGGGCTGTGTTGGATGCCACCAATATCCCAAGGTGTTGTGAGCCTATTTCAATTTTCTGTTCTTTCCGTTGGTTCTCACTCACATTGGCTTGTTTTCCTGGTTGTATCTGACTATAGGCAAGAAATTTCATTTTGGAATCATTTGAGGCCCAAGGTGATAGGCTTTTCTTCCTAGAAGGCTTTTCATTTGCTTCTGGAAGGTACCTAGTGCTGCTCGCAGTCTGGGACCACTTCAACCCCAATTCAAGGGTTACATGTTCCCTTGCCTTCTAAGGGCACCGGCGCCTCAACCGTTTTGCAGCCACTGATCGCAGCTCCAGAGACATCCTCAGGGCAATGGTGGCTCTGAGGGATGGCCCTCCTGTTCTGTTGGCTTTTGCCTGGTAATCCCTTGCCACTTTTACTCTATTTTTAACACTATTTGAATGTTGTCCTGGTGTTTTAGTTGACAGTGAGAAAATGGGTCCAACTTTCTCGGTCTGATAACACCAAAAGCAGCAGGCCTTCTTCCCCCGTCTCTTCCACGACTCAGTTCCTCATCCAGATCTCTGTGCAAATATCACTCCCTCAGTGGAACCTTTCGTGAGCACCCCACCGAAAACAGCCATCTCCATCCCCGCTCTTCGGCTCAACCCTCCTTCATAGCACTTAATCACCACCTGACATTTCGTGGCCCATTTATTTGCCTACTTGTTTAGTGTCTGTCTCCCCAACTGGACTTTATTGATTGATTCATTCTTTTTTTGAGCACACCCTGGGTGCGAGGCCTTGTTCTAGGCAGAGGCAGGCACCAGAGAACGAAGACCAGGTCCTGGCCCACAGGGAACTTACGTGCTGATGGAGAAGACAGGTGAGAAACGGAAACATAAATACATAATTAAACTCCATGGGGACAGGAAGCTTACCCACTTTCTTTAGCACCTCAGGGTGTTGAACAGCACTTTACATTAAATATTTGTTAATCTTTTAAAAAAAAATTCTTGTCTTAATGTTACTTTTCAGTATTATTTAATCACTGGTGTTTCAACTGTATTATTGGTTTCCTGTTTTTTTCCTCTTAAGCCTATTAAGGGTTAAACAGACTTTTGTGTCAGCTTGGAAATATAATCACCATTTATTATATTACTATTATGGGGAAATATGTTCTGAGTTCCAAATAATTAACTTTCAAGTGAACTTTCGGAAACTGTCGGCTGGGCGCATATACATTTGGGTGAGCTTCGCCAGTGTCTTTGCACCTTTTATAGAAAGGGGCGAGGTGCCAGCCAGATCAGCCAGACAGCCCTGGTGCTCAGCAGGGTAGCAGATGTCTCAGAAAGAGCGCCCTTCCATCCAGAAGGCTCCATTCTGCTCTACACTTATGGGTGCTGGGATTCTTGGAACATCACATCTATGGCGACATACCTTCCCCTGTGCGAGGACAGAAGCTCTATGATCAAAGTAACTTTTTTTTTTTTTTTTTAACCAGAGGGGCCAAGCAAAATTTGTAAGAGCCCTCCACCTGGACACCAGCATGGCTGAGAGTGGCAGCCAGCCCTGGCAGCCAGCCCAGCTGCCCTGGGACATTGAGAGGGGGAGAGATTGGGGGTCAGCCAGTCTGGCTCAGAGCAGTCACTCCGACATGACGAGTGTGGTGTTCAGCCTGAGCCAAGATGCTTGACTACCCCCAGGCCCTGGGCTATGTGCTCTCTCTAACAAAGAGCGGGTGCATGAGGGAAGAACGCAGGCGCCGAGCCAGAGCCGGGCGCCAGAAGAAGGAGATCTAAGGTTAAGAAAATAAATAAATCAGGACTGGCTGAGATTTGGGAAAAGGGGAACAGAGTGCAAAGAAACACTCAGGGTTTGGGTGGGAAGGACGGGGAGCCTCTTGAATGGAATGTTGATGAAAAGGTGAACTCTTCTAACTCTTTTGATCTAGGTGACAAGCGATGTAGTTGAGGGACCTATCGATCAAAATCAGAAATGGACTTGGACAGATGAAATGGGATCATGAATTTGTGAAAAGCCGTCGTAAACTTCTGAGCTGGAGGGGCCCATCTGGTTCAGGCCCACACTGATGTTTGGACGGGGCCTGGGAATCTGTATTTTTAATGCTTCTAGAGTAATTCATGCACAGCCGGTGTGGGGCCTTCTGACCAGTCTAATCAACTTCATTTCATGAAGGAAGAAACTTGGGTCTAGAGAGATCAAAAGGCAGCGTGGTTAGCAGAGCCGGGACTGAAAGCTAGAATTTCTGGCTCCTGGTTGTCTGCTCCTCGGACTGCGTGAGATACATGTTTAGTGAAGAGAATAGCTAATGAGGACTGAATACTACCAGGTATTTTCACTGTGAGGGCAGGTGCTATTGTCATCCCCTTCTAGGGACAAGGAACAGAGAGGGTGAGGGAGGCGAAGTAACTTGACCAGAGTCCAGCGACGGCAAATGCAGATCTGGGAGACAAACCTGGGCTTTCTTCTCCAGACCTGCTATTCTCTGCAAGCCGGAGAACAGACAAGCGCAGCTCTAGGGGCCTGTGGAGGAAGGAGACTCGTAGCTGGATAAAATCTCACTCCCCTCTCTGGGACCAGCCAGTCTTCAGAGTTCCGTGGTGGCAAATCCAGCGCCTTCTCCAAGGCTAGATGCCACACCTCAGCCTTCGAGCACCCACCTGTAGGAAATGCCTTAGCGACCTACCTACCCTCTCACCGCCCTGATCTCAAGATATTATAGTCAACTCAATTTTTTCCCTTTTTTTTTTTTTTTTTAGACAGATGGCATCCTGTGTGAGCTATTCTGAGTCTTCAGCTTCGGGGACCCTTGCCCGTGTGGGAGGGTAATCACCAGAAGAAACTTGCTATCAGGAGAATTGTTCAGCGGCTGTTTTGTGAGGGGGGGAGCGTTGCCCCTTCCACTTGGCATTTCAAAGTGCAGTAGAGCAATTAACATCCACACTGTGAGCACCAAGTGTCTTTGCACCAAAGGCCTTCCCCTCAACGTTCCTTCAGTTGACAAAGGAAGACTTGGCTAACGCCTCTTTCCCCCTCATTTGTGTCCTTGTGTCACTTACAGTCTTATGTTAGCCTTCGATTGCACCAGGTCAGGAGCCCTACCGTATCTTAACTACAAACACATTTGTGGTGTTGTTCCCTGACAGGGTTTCGCTTATTCTGAAACACTAGCTTCCAATGAAAAACATTAGGAAGAATTCAACGAAATCTGGATTTCCTGCCTTTCTTGAAAAGTAAGAAAATCAGGCAACACTGGATCTTTGTTCCCAGCTGTGACGCTTTCCTGAGGCTGTGAGTCAGCCAGGCTTCTGTAGGCTTCTGCGTTTAGCTCCCTGGGGGGAAGTCCACGGAAGACGTCTTCCGTAACATCCCGAACATCCACCCGATTCCGGGCGGATTCCAGAGGGGCTTCCATGTTCCAGCGTAAGATGTTGGGAAGCGAGCTGTGGATGTTCAGACCGGGACCAGACATGCTGTCTGACTGGGGGACTCAGTCCATTCCTCTTCTTCGGTGCGTCTCCCTCCCTTACGGCTCCCTGTGCCTGCAGATGACCGATCATGACACCGCTCAGCTCTCACTTCGTTGGCTTCTCTGCGTGGAGGGCAGAGGCCCTGTTTCCGTGGAGTTTACTCTTCGTGCCCTAGACTTAGCACAGTTCTCTGGTGCCTTAGCTGGTTCATCATGTGGAAATTAGAAAGACGCTATGCTGGGAACCAGCCTGGGGTTGGCAGATTGTTTAGGAGGAGGCAAGAGGTTTAGGCGATTCAAGGTGAGGTAGACTGAGAAGAGACAACTGAGAAGGAGTAGTTGAGTACAGGTTGAAGGACAGAGGAAGTGACCCAGGCCGAGGCCTAGGGAGTAAATTCTCGGGGACCATGGGCTTAGCAAAGGGGTTGGGCAGTTTGGTGGGTCAGAGAACAGCCAAGCTTCCTTGACATTCCTCTTTCTCTCCCCCTCCACACCCAGTTCTCCAGAAAATTCCATTGAGTCTACTTTCAAAGTGCGTCGACTCCACACATTTCTCATAACCTGTATCCCTGCCACCCTAGTCCTAGCCGCAGTCATCTCCCGACGCGACAACTGTGACAGCCTCCTCTTTAGTGCCCCTCCTGCACCCCCGCCCTCCAATGCTTTACTCTGTCTCTGCAGCCAGAGTGACCAACCTGCTCCCCTGGCCGGCGAGGTCCTGCAGGATTTGGCCTCTGCGGCTTTTCCGAAAACATTCCTCCCTCTTCTCTCCCAGGCCCTTTCAGGCAGGCCTTTTAGCTTCCTAGCCTGTTCCGGGGCTTTGCCCTTTCCCTAACCTTGGAATTCTGTCCCGCAGGAAGTTCCCAAGGCTCCTTCCCTCCCTCTCATCAGGTCTCTGCTCAAATGTCATAGCCTTTGCGAGGCTTTCCACACCCAGAACGGAGTCCTCCACGCCCCACACACGCACACACAATTTCCTTATCTTGCTTTTCCCAGGTTATGATAAATACGTATATTCATCTGTGATTCACCCCTAGAGTGTAAGCACCATGACAGCAGAGACTTTTCTTGGCACATAGTAGATGCTCAATAAATGAACGAAGGAGTCTAGCCGAGAGGGAGAAAGAGAAGTGAGAGATGCCAGAGTTAGGGTTATTTTGGGGGAAAGAGCTAATACGCAACACACAAGAGGAGATTTTCAATACAATACTTGGCATAGGTGATAAATATTTAATACAATTCAATTTAATTCAAGTATTTATAGTGCAATTACAACATGCAGGTCACAATGCCAAGAGCTGTTTGTAATAAATGGTTATTTAAAGGCAGATGTTGCCGGCAAGGAATTTAGAGCTCAGGGAGAGGGGTGGGGGCAAATAAGACCCCTTGGTTATTTTTGTATCCCTCATGGCCATTGCCCTGCATGCTGGGAGTATTAATTTCTTTTTTTTTTTAGTAAGTGAATTATCAATCTATTCCTTCACTAAATCTTTTCACTGTCATACTGTCCAGTAGGATGAAAAAAGTCTTACAAACCCAGAGTCCCTTTCTGAGTTTTGAACCCCAGCCCACCTCCCACCCCAGTTGCCTTTCGGACCTCCTCACTTGCATGTCCTTGGGCATCTCAGACTCAATCCATCCCGCCTTATCCTGCATATTCTGACCTCAGCTGACGAGGCTGAGCTGTTTTTTTTCTGGCCTTTCCTCACCCTTAAGCCTAGTATCCTACCTCCCCACATCCAGGGGACCTGCTCACTCCTTTCCCTCCCCGTTGCCACTTCCGTAGTCCTGGTCACCATCACTTTCCGTCTGGATTTTCAGCAGCACCCCCAGACTCCTGTAGAACTCCCCTTCCATCCATCCTCCACACCTAGTCTGGAGTCGTCTTCCTACAAATGGACATCTAATAACAGTACTGTCTTATCAAAAAGGCCCTGGGCTAAAAAGTCCAACCCTCTTGGCACATCATACAAAGCCCTCCTGGTTCAGGCACTGGATTTCTTCTCTGCTCATGTCTTGCAATTTCTTATAGCCTGGTTTGGACCAAACAGAGATTTCCGGTCCTCCAAGGGGACCTCTCTCTCTTCCCTCTGGGTCTCCTGGAATGCTGATCCCAAGGCCCGTGACTCCTCACTCTCTCTTCCTCTGGCGCCTCCTTCTGTGCCTTTGATTCTACCTTGTTTTCATTTCCCCTGAGAAGGCTTCCAGGGTGACCAACGCCCCCTGTTCCTCATGCCTGGACCCCCAACACAGGGACCGTGTCCTTGCACATGCTGCCTCAGCACTGTTCCTTTCCTGCCATGCCCGTTTTATGGTCTCCCCATTAGACAGCAGGCTCTAGGAGGGCAGGACTATCCTGCTCTACCTTGAACACCTTGTGAGGGTGCCTGCCTAGCCTTTGTGTGCATTGCATAAGTATTGAATGAATGAAAATGCACTCGGATAGGACTTCATCTTAAAATAATCGTAGTTTACATTCACTGAGCACGTAAGATGTGGCAGGCACCATTCTGATTTATAAGTATTGTCACGGACATCTCACATAACCCTATTAAGTATAGGCGATTTCTCCATATAACAGATGGGGAAACTGAGGTAGAAAGATTACTCGACCAAGGTTTGTCTTGAGGAAGTGGAGAGGAACCAAGAGTTAGAAGCCAGGCTATTACAGAATCCAATTCGGTCTCAACTTCTAGGAAATTCGATCCTATAGTGAACTGCAATATGGGGTTCCGCTACATGAACAGATTCAAGTCTTCTGCAAGGGCTTTGTTTTTGTGTCGCGGAGAGAGGACGCACTCTTGTGCCGCCCTCCTCGAAGCCGGTGAGTCCTCTGTCGGGCTTTGGGAAGGGCCTGTGCATCTTGCCGGCGGCCCGGGAGGCTGCGTGTGAACCCCTGGTTAACTTCAGGGGCTGCTGGCGCGCACGCCAGATGTGCCCAGGTCCTCAGGTGGCCCTCCCCACCCGCAGGTGCGGCACCGGTGTGCCCCCCCGCCCCCACCCAGGTCCCCTCCAGCCAGGTCCGGGCCAGGCCCCCAGCCCAGCCGCGCGTCTCCGGGTGTGCGGGAAGGGGCGGGCCCGGGGGCGGTGCCTCTGGCCCAGGCCGCCGCTCTCGCCCCGCGCTCGGCCCGCCCGGGCGCAGCGGCCGGAGCTGGAGGGGGCGGGGACTCGGGAGGGGCCGAGCGCCGCGGCTGGTGCCCTAGCGGGAGGGAGGAGGCGGCGCGTCCCCTGAGGCGTGCTCCCGGGTCGACCGGTCGACAGACGGACGGACGCGCCGAGGGAGAGGGCTGCGGTGAGGCAGGAGCGGGGGAAGCGCGGCCGGCGCGGGGAGTGGCGACAGCGAGGGGAGCGGCGCCCCGGGAGGGCGCGGGGAGGGGCGGCGGCGGGCCGGGCGCCCGCTGCGCTCGGGGGTCGGGCCCGAGACCTTCCCCCGGCCGGTCGGGAGCGCAACGAGCGCGTCCCGGCAGCGGAACGCGGATCCTCGGCTCCCTTCTCCCTCCGTCCCTTTTCTTTCCACTCAGCAAAAAATAAACACCCGGGAAGGTAAAACAATAGCGGGGCCACCTGGGACGCCGCGCGCGCCGAGCTCCCACGTCGGGGGCGGGGGTGGGGGCCGGGGGTGGAACCGGGAGTGGCGGCCCCACCTCGGAGCCCCTTACCGATTTGCCCCCGCGGAGGGTGGGGCTGCCCGTGGCGCCGGGCTCCCTAGGAGGCGAAGGGAATTCCCAGGAGTGAAGCATTTGGCGAAAGTACGGCAGGAACAATCGGGCTTCCCGCTGTTGCCCTGATTGCGCGGGGAAACTGAGGCGGAGGCAAACGTAGAGACTTGCTCAAGGTCAGAACGCAAAGGCTGCCTGTCCTGGGCCGGGGACACGAGCCAGGTGTTCCGACCGGCACAGCCCCTCTCGGTTCTGCGGCAGGGATGTTGGCCTTTGATAAATCTGTGCTGTGTTTGTTTTAGAAATCTGCTGGCATCGTGGGACCGCCTCAGGGCACCGAAACACCAGCTCGCTTCGTGTGTGTGTGTGTCGGGCAGGTCTGGGGCAGGTGGCAGCTCCCTGACCTACCATCATGGATGGAGACAGACTTTTTGATGAAGAAACCCAAACGGTCGATGCCAGCCACTGCGATTTGGCTGTCAGAGGTTCTGACAAAACCTACCCTGTGCCCTTGGTGGAATCTGAATGAGGGAGAGTGCAGACACCTTCACTAGGAAGCCAAGGACATTTCTGTATAATCAGTGGATGAAAGGATTTCCTCAGACTCGTTTCCCTTTTCCTTGAGGATTAATCCACCGCAATGTACAATTCCAGTGGAAACCGCAAGGCACACGATGTGGCAGAAGCCTAGAGTGCCGGGAGGATTCTTCTGGACCCTTCCTTTGCATAGGGGAGTTTAACACGTGCCACCCTCCGGGACCTCCCCAACTGCCTCCTGCTGATCCCTTCTTGGTAACCTATTCTTATTTTCCGAGTTAAGTTCTGTTTCCAAAACTGTCCCCTGGAGCTCTAAGTGGATTGTCAGAAATGAGAGATTAAATCCTGGGAGAGGAGAAAGCACCCCTGCGTTGCGTCTTCTCTCCGCTGCCGACATGAAGTGCTTTCTCCCGGTGCTGAGCTGTCTGGCTGTGCTGGGTAAGTGGTGCTGCTATCAGTGCGATCGATGGGAAAGTTTAACCTGCCTTTGGTTCCTGTAATTCCTAGTGGTTCCTTCCCATCAAAACTCGGCTTTTGAGACACCTGGAGGCAGCCGGTGTGTGACACGGGCTGAGGTGGAGTACCAAGAGGCCCGTTTCTGACCCAGGAGGAATGGTGGAATAGTGTTCGTTGTCTTTAGGAAGGAGCATTTGCTGTCCTTAAAGTGTCTGTCCCAAGCCTTGCAGTGGTGCAATTCCCCTACCTGCATGTGGGCGGTTTAGGGACTCCATGTGGACCGAGGGCTGGTCCTTGCAGTATTACGGACATGGTGCTTGAGTGGCTTTACTTCTATGATGGTCCAGATAAATCCCTCACATGATGTGGCAACATTATTCCCACTCTGTCGGGAAGGTTGGTTTGGTGATGATGGTGTTGCTTTTTCTGGAGGGGAGGTAGGTGTAGTTGGAAAATGGGTTGAAGGAGTGCTTTGCGTGCCTAAGTAGTTTGGATAGGAAAAAATGTTTTCTTAAAGATCTGATTTATTTTTAGAAAGAGGGGAAGGGAGGGAGAAGGAAGGGGGAGAGAAACACTGATGATGAGAGAAGCCTTGATCAGTTGCCTCTCACACACCCCCAACCGGGGACCAGGCCCACCACCCAGGTATATGCCCTGACTGGGAATCAAACCGGCATTCTTCCGGTTTGCAGGATGAAACCCAGCCCACCGAGTCACAGCAGTCAGGGCTGGCTAGAAAAAATGTTTGAAGTTACTCATTATATGTCCCCTCACCAAGAAAAGCTGGGGTCATTGCTCTGGCAGGAGGAACAACTAGAGGAATTGAAGCTGCCTGGCTGGGGATGTATTAGGGTTGGTTTTTGTACCTCCACAGAAGGTCAGAATGCTTAGAGCTGGATGAAGAAACTGGCCCTGAGAGGCAACCCTTTGGCACCTCTCTTAAGGATTCTCTTCCCTGCGAAGAGCACCCCCTTTGGCTAGCACTTGTCCGTTCTCCAATTCAAAGCTGCTCTCCATGCCATTGAGCTCCGTCTTAAGTGTGGTATTTTAGGACACATATTGGGGTCTAGGATAAGCTCCCTGGCCAGGATGTCTCTCCGCATTGCCTTAGACCTCACACATGAGCACACCCCCTGCCCTCTGTGTGGCAGGATCCCCTGCACTCAGGGTAGGCCATCACCACTGCCTGTGGCCTTTGCAAACTATAAACCTAGCTGTCTGTGTTTATCCGTGACCCACTGGCAGTGGAGGTTGCTTTCAGGCATTGCCCACACCCTGGCAGGAGTCTGCAGATGGGTGGAAAGAGAATGGACTTTGGAGTTAGAGAGCCTGAGTTCCAATCCCAGCCTCACCCGATTGACAGCTGAATCTCAGTAAATTGGGACGATGCCTCCAAGGGCTATCTTGACAGTGAAAGGCTGTAAGGTGTTCTAAACATCTTGACCACTTTGAAAAATGTCTGAACACATAATAAATGTGTTCAGTCAGTGGTTCTCAAACTTGGGTGCATGCTGGAATCACGAGGGGAGCTTTTAAAAATCCAGGCGGCAGACCAGATCATCCGGGAGGGCGACCCGGGCATCGGCCTCTCGGCTCTCCTGGGTAATGCCAGTGTGTAGCTGAGCGAGGGTGCCAGCTCTCCCCACGCCAGCACGCGCACAGGTGCCTGGTCTGGCGGCAAGGCTCGTCGGTCTCCTGCCCAGGTGTGGGTCAGGATAGTGTCTCCGTGCCTCCTGTTCGCTCAGGCCGACGCCAAAGGGCAGGCAGCTCTCTGTTCACCAGTCCTAAACGTCGAATTGGTATTTGTTATGCTGTATATTTCCTTCATTTAGTGTCTGGGTGTAAATCAGTAATTTGTGATTCAGGTGGATTCAAGAAGACAAACAAGAAAAGCCCTCCGGCCCTCTGGGAGGTTTGGGTGTGGGGCGGGTTGTGGCTAAGGCAGGATCGAGGGCTGAGTGGTTGGGTGGGGCCCAGGGCAGAGGGAACCACCAATGGGAAAATAAGGAAATGTGACATTTGTGCCTTTTGTTTCTTCTGGCTGCTCCAGAAGTGTAAGGCTGCGGGCTGGCCCGTCTACTGGGCCTCCGTGGAGCAGAAGCTTGGCCCTGGCACCTGGCATTGTTATCTTCCCTTCACTCCCAGCCTCGCGTACAGACAGGTGCCATGGAGGAAAATGTGTCAGGGTGGCACTGGAGGGGAACGGTGGCAGCAGACCAGACGTGGTGAGAGTGGAAAGGCTTGGAACTGTGGACGAGAATGCTTAACCTTGGCCCGGGCTTTTGAGCCGCACTGGTGAAATCCCCCCTTTCCCCTCCCCCCGTGACTCTCGGTGTGGCAGGGGCACGGGCCTTGCTGCTACTTTGCTAACCTCGGAGAGCAGAACGTGTTTGGGGAGGGACAAAACCCATGTTGGGGTCTTCCTGTTTGACTCTGGTGTGGTTTGAGTCATGTGGCGGCATTCTTGCTGTATAACGCAAATTAATGTGTAATGTGAATTTAAAACAGCAAAAAATCTCAAGGTTTTATGCCCATGTGAGTCACACCCCTGGAGTAAAAAAAAAACAAAAAAATCTTTTTAAAGTAGGCTTAAGGCTAAGTGCCCTGCAAAGTGAGACCAACCCAGGCGCAGCTAGCCTCCAGAAATGGCAGTTCGAGTTAGAAAACCCTGTGACCGCCTGTGCGGGGGCGGGGCGTACAGGGTAAACCTCCCAGGTACTTGTGGCTCCTTCGACGGCATCAGGCCCGTGCTTTCTGCCCCATCCTTTGCCACGTCTGGATCAGGTTTCTCCGCGCCTCCCTCTCTGGGCACTGATTCCTGCCCTCTTGACCACTGTCTTGTTTCTTTGTGTTGCAGCCCTGGGTCCCCACCCAACTGGCGAGCTACTGGCTGCCACAGCCACCCTTGTTCCAGTTCGAAAGCCTGGGCCTGGCTGAACCATGAGGAGGACAGTAAAGTTCCACTACTGAGAACGGGTGGAGTGAGAGGGGCAGAAGATGCGAGAGAGGGAGAGAGAGCGAGAGAGAGCACGCGCGCGTGAGAGCAGGGGCTGGTGTGAATGCAGTGTAAGTATGAAAAAGAAGGAATGAGGAGAAAAGGAGAGGTGGCTGTCCCTGTGCCTGGGAGCAGCCTGTGTGAGTGACAGTGACATGGGAAGGTGACAACTATGTGGGAGAGACAGGCTAGGATTTGTGGCTGAGGACTGGGAAGGGAACCATCAGGAAAGATGAATAGGGTCTTTGGGCACATAAAACAAACTTCGATTCTGCGTTGCCACGCAGAGTGATGCCTTGCAGATCAATGCTGATGCACACACAGGGTGAAATAGCTTTGAAAGTGTGAGCAGGGAAAATGGAGGCGATCGGGACACCTCTGGATCAAGGCAGGAGGACGCATCGATGGCCAGCGATCCCATGTGTTCCCCTCCAGCGGGAGGGAGGGTCACTTGGAGAGCTGGAGAAGCCTCTGTTTCAGTCGGGGTGGGGGGAGTTACTCAGGAAGCGATCACTTACTTCCCAGTTAGTTAGGGAAGCCTCCTTCGGTGAGGCCCGTAGGTGCTTCCAAGAGATTGAAAAGAACTTTGATGTTCTGCTGGGAGTGAGCCCAGAGGATGGAGGTAGCAGAGAGGAGGAGGAGGCGGCAGAAAGAGGAGAGGCGTGAGGTGGGTGAGGGTGGTTGGAGGAAGGACCCCGAAGGGATAGATGAGGGTGGTGATTTATGGGT
The DNA here is from genome assembly GCA_004026545.1 of Mormoops blainvillei. Lineage (NCBI taxonomy): Eukaryota > Metazoa > Chordata > Mammalia > Chiroptera > Mormoopidae > Mormoops > Mormoops blainvillei. The sequence continues at coordinate 68,316 of PVJD01005199.1, forward strand.
GAACAAACACCCCTGTCCCAACAGTTGTCCCAGAAGTAGTGCACTTCCCTTTCCTGGGGGCCTTTTGACAAGGGTGCTGGAGAAGGGAATTCCTGTCTGGAGGACTTGAGTAGCACGCATGCCTTTCAATGGTGCCAATCATCAAGCCACCTCTGGGCACCCAGGGCTGAGTTAAGATGTCTCAGTTTCCAGGATGTTTCATTGCAGCAAGAGAAGAGCAGTAGTGATACCACCTCTCCTCACTGTAGCCCTTACTGTGAAGCAAGCTCTGTCTCATTGAGTCCCCAAAAGGACGTTGCTGGGTAGATACCTCATACTGTCACCCTTTTTGTAGATGGGGATGTGGAGGTCCAGGGAGGTTCAGGAACTTGTCCGAGGCAGATTACTGGACCAACTAGAAATGGCGCTCCACTGTGGGAGGGACCTAGGCCCTTTCTGCCCTGTTCCATGTGCATGCCTCCGTTCCCAAGGTCCTCTCACGTCCAGGTCGGCTGTGCCAGAAAAAGGGTGGGTAAGGGGCAGGCTCTCTTAATTTATGGGCACTCCTTGGAAGTTGTACATATCACTTCTGCTTACATCCCCCTTGGCTAGAACTTGATCACACGACCATATTTTGCTATAAGGAGGCTGGGAAATGGTGTCCTTAACCCATAGTACCCACATGCCCAGCTAAAACCTGGGATTCTGTTACTGTAGAGGAGGAGAGAACAGGCACTGGTGTGCTGGTCTCTGGGATAGTCACAGAGCTCCCAAGTGGCAGAGCAGGCGTTCGAAGCTGGGACCATTTGGTTCCAAACTCGTTCTTCCGCCTAAGTGGCTGCCCCTTCTGTGAGTGTGACCCCCAGTCCCTAGCTTCGGAGAAGCTTTGTTGGAAGGACATGAGCTAGAGGAACCAACAGTTGTTACGTGGGAGGTAGTGTACATCTGCACATCCTAGTTCAACACTGAATGTCATGGGTTTAGCAGCGGCGCTATGGTCTTTATAGGATGCTTATGCGCCAGGCAGCGCTAAACACTTTATATAGTGGGACCATCTCTGTCATGCTCATTACGGTAGCCCCAGAACTCCCTGCAAAGTTAGGAGGTGTTCAGGTAAGTTTTTGATGAATGGATGGTGTCACAAAGTAGGTGTTGTTTCTCTGTTGGCTCCCTCAGTCAGGAGGGGGAAATTCAGGGCTCAGAGAGTTTACGTCATTGTGCTCAAAGGGAAGGAACTAGAAATTGGCAGAGCCTGGATTTGAATCCAAGGTTTTCTGGCTCCAGTGCTCACACCTTTGCTTCACCAGACAGGGGTTCTTAACCGTTTTTTGTGCCATGGATCCTCTTGGGGTGAGGATCTTCACTCTGGTGAGGCCTCTGAACCCCTTCTTAGGATCACATTTTATAATGCATAAATAAAAATACATGGGATAACAAAGGAAGTCAATTAGAGTGAAATAAAAGCCATCAAAATATTTAAAAACATGTTTATGCTACTGCATTGAATAACATTAAATAACAAGGTCTAACAAATACTGTGATTTCGACATAGCGAGGAGTGAAGATGTTATTTTGAGGTGGCTGCAGCGAGTGTGGTGTGAAATGAAAGCATGTATGTGATCTGTTGTGACACAGTCACAGGTCCTGGACACTAGACCATGGTGCTTGCCTACATTCGTAATTGCACTGTGAACATGCACTGAGAGGTCAGTAGGGATAAAGATGTATTTTTCCCCCCCATTCACATTCACAAAGGTCCTGAATTCTATCCACAGACTCCTGTGAAGTTCAGAGTTCAGTGTCAGTGGTGGTTACCGGGGAAGACGCAGTGGAAGGAGACTTGGGCTGGGCTTTCAGGATGGCAGGGTTGGGCTGGGAAGGCATGCTGTTCTCGACAGAGCCCTGATAATTCATGAGAGTCAGAGGGGTAATGGCGGTAGAGTCACTCTTCGGAGATTAGAGAAATGACTGTGCGTGGTTTTAGGTGCCAGTTCACGGACGGCAGTGTGGACGTGGAGAATTGGCTTGGATGCGTTGAGCTGGAATTTGGGCCTAGACTAGATATCCCTAGAGCACAGGCCTGGGAACTGGATGCAGTGGCTCCAGGTGCTGGCCTGCCATGGTCCCTGGCCTTGCGCATCCTGCCTTACGGCTCCTTGATTCATATTTTTAGGTTTCTTTGGGAGTTCCTCATTGACCACGATCGGACACCTGTTTCCTTGCCGTTTCAAAGTGAACGCAGCTCTTCCTCATAAAGGGCTCGTTTTTATTTTAAGGAAATTTAGGACACCTGTGTGTGAATTCCCACTGATTTTCAAAGAGAGAAGTGGTTGCATCAAAATTCAGCTTATATTTGTAGAAAATCATGTTGCCCAATTCCCTCATCAAGAACCCTTTTTAAAGTGGACCACAGTGGCAGGCACTTCACAAAAACCGTAGCAATGGGCCTCCCTTAACTGGAATCCTCAATTAAGTGGGATTTTGCTTTTTATTTTTGAACTCTGCTTTCAGAAAGGCAAAAATCACAAGATGTGGTAGCACGGATTTATTCTAGAAATGAGCTTCCAGGCCCCTGGCAGCCCAGCCTCTACATCTTCTGCATCCATAATTACAGTGGCAGAAGAGAATGACGAGCCTCCGGGCACCGCACACTCCCAAATCAAAGATTAAATTATATGAACTCTGCCCAGGCTGCTAAGTGGTCACATGTACTTTAAAAAGCTTTATAATGGGCTTTATAATGACAAGAGTTGAAACAAAGTTCCTGCCTAGCCCTCTTTTAACCCTCTAATTAAATTCACTCAAATTCTCTATTCCCCATCACCCCGGTGCCCCGGGCTTTGCCGGACACAGCCCTGCCCTGCCCTCTAGGAGATGATAATCTAAGGCTAGAGCTAAAGCAGCTGGTGAAGCCCTTTGCAAATGGCCAGGAAGACACTGATATTTCCTGCTGTCCGAGGACAGGCTTTCGTTGTGGAAGGAGACAAGGCAAGTGTGTTCTTGTTCTCAGCGGGAGGAGTGAGGCAGCTCTCTGCCCGGGAGAGGATGAGGCTGGACGAGGTCTGAGTGATCATTCTGGAAAGGCTTTCTGGAAGAGCTGGAATGTTAGTCATTTCTTAAATAGCAGAAGAGAGAGGTCCTGGTAGAACTGTGGGCTGGAAGACACCCTGGACTCATGGGGGCTTCTCAAGCCTGGAGGAGCCCCAGTGTCGGTGGGCCAGGGCCTAACGGGGTCACGTAGTAAGAACTGCAGAAGTTGTCTGGTGTGAGGTCTGAGTATTTGGGGCAGAAACAAATGGAAGGTACCAGAGAGCTCCAAGTGGGTATCCTGGAGGAGCATTGGGAGGAAAGGCCAGGGAAAGCAGGAGGCCTTCCTGGAGGTGGTGGGTCCAGGATAGAAGTGAAGGGACTAGGACCTGCTCTTGTATCAGAGGATGAGCTTTTATGTATCCATCAAAAAATCATCTGGGCAAAGACAATGTAACAAAAAACTGTGAACTCAAAGAAATTATTGTCCAGTCTTCTACTGGCGGCCTCTTCCCCTGTACTCGCAGGTCCCTAGGCCTCCCCTTTATTAAGACGAGGACAGAAACCTGATACCAGTCGTGTGCTTTTTTTTCCCATTGCGAGTCTTTGATGTAGTACAGTATGGTCAGCATCCCTTTGAGCTGATGTTACTGCCGAGTATTTAATTCTGTGTTTGTTTGTAACACCCATTTTCCCGTACCTGGGAGTGCAGTCTGCTCCTCCGTTTTGGTGGTGACTTCTGAGAACACTGTCTCTACCCTTGGCAGGGCCCTGGACCCCACCTGTGGTGTGTTGGTGACAGAGCCTTGTCATGAGGGGACTGCCAGCCTCCTTCTCAAGGACCCCATTTATTCACTCCCCTTCCCCCAGGAGCCCCATAAATTTGAATCTCCTGCTTCCCAGACAGACAACATTTGTTGAATAGTATCAGTCTGTTTCTCCTACGTAATAATCAGTATGATCGCTCACACTTATATAATCTCTCTCTGAAGCCATTAGTCTGGCGCCCTGGGTTGCTGATGACTGAAGGACACACAAGCCTGACCTTGTAGGTCTTAGCCCTGTATCTTAGCAGTTTAGGGAGGGTGGCGTCATTGTTAGGTGTTTTTTGAAATCTCTTAGGGTAGCCAGCTTCCGAACCCCAAGTATTGCTCTGAGAGCTCCGGCAAGTAGGTTTTTGTCTGCTTTTGGCACAGGGACAGGGCCTGCTGACCATTCGCCATGTCAAGAGAGTTCAGGATGCTCCATGAATGTGACCCGTGCGCTGGTACAGGGAACAGTGACAGGCCAAACATGCATGAAGATACTGCCCAGGCTCACTGGTGTGTGAGCAGTGTGTTTGCTCAGGAATGGGTTGTATGGCGACCTTGATTGACTTTCAGTAGGAAGTGGGACAGGAGACCTCAGGAGTTGAGTCACCATTCATTGCTTTGGGTCCCGTCCTGACCAGGTACAACCTACTCCCTTTTTGTGTATTTGGTTTTAAAGACTTCCAGAGAATGAAATCTCACAACCTCTTAGGTGTAACCTGCCCCCTCCTCCATCAGGAAACCTTAATTTTCTGCAGAAGATTTGATTTGAATTAAGTCATAATTTAAAACAGAAGATAAAGTACTTTAGGGTAAACGTATATAACATAAGAAAAAGAAATTGGTTTCAATTTCACAAGGCAGCTTATAGTTGTCTGCTTTTTTTTTTTTTGCATTTTAATTTTTTTGCCAGAGATAACAGGTGAATATAGTTCCATTATAAAAAATATCCAACAGTACAGACAGAAAGTAAAATGTGGAAGTTCCCCTGTCTACCCCCTGCCCCTTACTGAGCCCGGTAGGTGTTCTTTACAGTTTGATGGCCTTCCAGACATTATCTATAAGTTCTATGCATGTACTCACAGAAATATAGATATTTTTCTGACATAAATGGAACCATACAGAATATACTCTTCAGCAACTTGATTTTAAAGGGGTGATTTACTTCCCTGTTTTTCAGGCTTAATTTTATGGCCATATCAGAACTGATTTGGTTATTTTATAGCTAGTTGACACTGTAATTTGTGAAATCATTGGGGAGTAGCGAGCTTCATTCAATAGCCGTATAACAGAATAATTTTGTCTTGCTTTGTCAAGAGCAAAAGTCATCATAAAAATACCACCCTTAAATTTTAATGTATTTTACGAAAATAATTGACTTGTTTATTCTAAATAGTTTCTCCAAAAACACAAATTTAACAAATTAAGCATACACATATTTTATTGACTATTTTAGTTATAATCTTGAAATGATGTTGAATGAAAAGGAACCCTATTAAAAACTTGTTAAGAGACCAGCTATAAGTGCTGGATTTTGTGTCTAATCCAATCAGGTGTTCTCATTTGTTCATAGGCTAGAACACAAATGAGCGAAATTTCCTGCCTTTTCAATTCCCCAGTGGTTCTCCCATATAGAATGACCTGGGCCAGCGTCACCTCCAAGGTTACCGGCTACCAGGCAGTGAAGACCTCCATCCAAAGAAAGGGAACTTGTTTCTCTAGCCCTGCAGAAGCAGCGCTTGCTGTGAAAAGATTATCATTTCAAAGTGTTGGTTGCTTCTCAGGTTCACGGGTATGACTTTCTTTAAAACCCCTGGAGCGACTGCAGCTTTCTTAGATGGTTCACCTTTAGACCTGATTTTTAAAGTAGTCGCTGTTTTGAAGGGATGGTCGTTGGATTCACAGGTCGTAGTCGCCCTTCTGAAACACCCCTCTGACCTGCTGCCACCCACCCAGAGACCACTGTGCTGTTAGAATCGTCTTACAGCACTTTGCTCAGAAGACTTGTCACCTGTCCGTGTGTGAGATACGTCAGTGCCTGCTATTAGCACTCATTTTTCTGTCTCACTTACTGAGAATTAGAGGTAAAGTCATGACGAACATCTTAAGCAGTCACCTGACATGTATTTTAATCTTCAACAAATAGATTAATTAAGAACACTGGCATGAGGGAGCTCCTTTCTATCCCTAAGGTAAGTCTTTTTTCTTATTATTACTTAACATCTTTTCTTCCTGTTTTGTTCTCAACTCTTCTTTAGCAGCTGTGAATTACAAATACTATAGGCAGCGCTGATGAAGGGCCCTTTAGGAATAAGAGATGAATACCAATGATGGGGGGAGGGAAGGAGGGGGGTCCATAAGGGCAAGTTCGTTCTTTTGAAAATAGGCGAGTATATTGAGTCCCGGGTATGCGGGATGTCCTCATTAACTGCTGGAGAGATTGTCTTGTCTGTGGAAATTGGGAATTTCACTCTTAGCCCAGAATTTCTAGGAAGCCAGAACAAATGAGAAATGGAACAACTAGGCACTTTCCACTAGATAGGAGACCGCACCCCGGCAGGTGTTCTCAGTGCCCCTGTACACTGGGGTGTGGGCGTGGTAAACTTGACCTCTCCGCCTTTGTCCTCGGTCTCTCTCATTTCCTACACGGTGACTCCTCTCAGGGAGCCTTGGGAGGGGGAGGCTGAGGGACAGCGCAGGACCCTCGCCAACGTGAGTTCTATTTTCTGGGTCGGTGGGATGCAGGCTCTTCCAGGTAGGCACTTTGCCAGGAGAAGACATTGGTCTGCCCTTTTCACACATGCACGGATGCTTCTTCCTTCTCGGCGAGCCCGCCAGCCTGCAGGTCCCAGGCAGGTGGGGGCTGCTCCCGGGAGCCATCCCTCTGTCCACGAGGGGTGCTCTCCGAGGCCTCCCTGGTTTTCCTCGTTGGTTTTGTTCCGCTGTTTTTTTCTGGTGGTTTGGAGATGGACGGCCTGTTGGGAATTCTGCTTCACAGGTAGACACCTCTCAATACTAGAGGAGTGATTGGGTAGATAGCTTCATTCTAGGCTCACTCCCCAGCAGACGACCCTTGAGAGATACCTCGCTGAACAGTTTCTTGATGTCTCCTGATGGTTTGCTACAAATGATAGCTTGCTCAACAGTTTTGCAATCTGCCTTCTGGCATTTTACTACAAAAGATCTAGCAGGCTGGCGGCACCCAGCCCTGCTCTTTCTCTTGCATTTGTCATGGCCCGGGTGGCCTGGAGCTGGGTGTTCCAGCACATCTCTGGCTGGGAGGGATGCCATTGTCATTGTCGAATGGCCTTTATCACACTCCTGTTGCGAATCTGACTCTTCCGAGAAGTCCCCTTCCAGTGTAGTGGACTTCTAGGAGGAAGAGAGATCAAGAGCCAGTGCCCATCTAGGCTTGAAGTTGCTTTGGAAGAACCCTTATGAATCTCACACCTAATCCTCTTACTTTAACGGGGAATTATTCTGGAGGTGAAAAGACTGTGCTGTCGGCCTGAGTTGGGGGAGGATGGAAGGAGGACTGGCAGCCCTCTGACAGAAGAGAAAGAGACTGGTATATGTTGCCTTTGTTTTAATTAAAACGTTATGCAGTACAAACATTTGCTTTCCCACTCTTAACCCCACCACAGCAGAGCTGTAATTGCCCATATTTGGAATTTGGGGAGAGCCAGGCCTCATTTAAGGACAAGGCCAGATTCAGCCTGTGCTTTGGGGGACAGTAAGTAAATGTGAGCCTTGAGGGCTGTGGTATTTATAGTGAATTTATGATTACTGTGTTTGCCTCCTTGTTATAATTTATTCAGCAGCCCCGATGTCCCGGTGCTGGTGCTGTGCCCATCAGTAATCCGACTCTTGCTTTCTTCGGCATATTCCCCCTTTGCGAGTGTATAGGCATTCAGCTTTAATCAAGAAGGCTTTCACTGTCATCAGCAGCGGGGGTGACTGAAGTCATGTGGAGGGTTTTAAGTGACTAATCTCTTAAATCATTGGGCGCATAATCTCCACGGGCTCGGCATCGTCCTGCCTGCGCCCCAGAGATCTGCGAGGTCTGCACAGGAGACCGATGGGGACTTTGGCATCCTTCGGGGAGACCGGGTGACCTCCTTGCTGGTGACAGGTTTTTCTTTGCTTTTGGCATGGAGACAAGGCCTGCTGATCATTTGCCATGTCAAGAGAGCTCAAGCCGCTGCATGAATGTGACCAGTGTGCTGGTGCAGAGAACTAGTGCCAGGCTTCTCGGAGGTGGTGCTGTGTGCCCAGGGCTGGCTCCCAGGGAGAGGCTGCAGAGCAGATAACAGGCCTGCCGGTCAGCAGTGTCCACGGACACTTTTGTTAAATTATATCAGGTCGTTTCAAAAATCAGGGATGCAGGATCTAAAACGTTCACATTTTACTTATAATTTGAATGCGACTTCATATATGTGGCATTTATTAGGCTAAATTAGATTACAGCTGCTCTTCAAATGCTCATTACTTTGTTTTCTGTGTCCACCCACTTTCTGATGTTAGCTCAGGTTCCCGCTCTCAGAAGTGTCCTGCAAAAGAATTTGGGGACTATTACTCTAAGTGTGGTCTGTGATACTTTCTCCTAATAGGTAAAACTCCTAACGACATAGACGAATGAGGAAGATGAGTTTGAGTTAGTAAAATGTGCGAATTGCCGAATATTTTTCAAAAACATTGTTACTAGTTTTACGTAAATCCTGTAACTCAAAGGAGGCTAAGAGAACACCTGATAAAGGTCCTTGGGGTCCTGCTTTAGGAGACAGACAAGAATGATTTGCAAATAGTGTGCCAATGGTTTACAGAAACGGTGTTTCTGAAATACTAGATGGTGTGTGAAAATAGTTTGTTCTCTTCATATTTTAAATGGTCCCTGTGAAACCCCACGTACATGTGCTCCTGGTAGCTGATATGTGGTGTAAAGACCTGTTTTGCGAAAACCTAATTTAACCGTATTGGCAATATCCGAAATTCCAAGTTAGAGAAGTCCCCGATCCTTACCTCCCAAGGTCAGTCACCTCACTCTGCCAGATGCTTCCCAGCACCTGCACTTGTCTGTTGCAACAGGAATTAGTAAGTTAACAAAGATCTAATGTGCTCTGCTATGTGCTTGGCAGTGTGTTACACGGAGAGGCGACCGTCTTTCTTGTGTCGTTTATAGGTTAGCGAGGAAGTCCAGCAGCAACGAATACATACACCTATGATTAACTGCAGTAATGAAGCTAGACTGTGTATTATTTTTTTCTTTTAAATCGAGATTACTCTTTAATTAATGGCTTAGTGCCGGGATTTTGTTGCTGTTCCTGGTGTCCCAAACCCCTCTTTACCCTGCTGCTTGGCGCGGATATTAGTTGAACTGGATGACATCTCCATGTTTGTAGGTCAGAAACAGCAATGTCGTACTGTTCAACCTAATAGTTGCTCAGTCAGTATGCTGTACTGAGTGTTGACGACGTGTCATAATCAATGAACTCTTAGTAGTAGGCTGCATTTAACACCATTTTCTTCAGCCAAGGAAAATGCCAGCTCCGGTTTCAGAAAAGGAAATCCAAAACTTCAGATAGTTGACACTCGCGAGCCTGTGATGGGGCGTGGGGCGTGGGGCGTGGGGCGTCAAGGGCACTTGAGAGCCTTGTGCTCAGTCTGTGTTCTGTGCGGTTCTGGGCTCCGTCCCAGCCAGGGTGGAAGCATGTGTATCTCTGGGCCTGTAGTGCTGTTAGTAGCCCAAAGAATCTGGGGGAGTTGCTGGAAAGCTGAGGTGGAAGGCACACGTGGGGCAGGAGAGAGGGAAGGGGTCCGTCGGCGCAGCTCACGGGGTGGCTCTCTGATCCCAAGTGGATGGAGCACCTGCTCCTGCAGCTCCAACCTCATGTGCAGATATTCACACCCAGCAGGCGCGTGTGTGCTCACGATGTGCTGTTCCATGCTAGGCACCGCCAGCCCTCCCTGTGAGCTGCACTGGGCCTGACCGATGTGGGCCGGATTCAAACCACCGGCCCATTGGAGGCAAGGGGAGGGCTGAGGGGAAGACCCAGCTGGGTCCCGCTGGGAGAAGCCCAGGGCGCTGGTGTGGCCCTGCTCCCTGTCTGTGAAGCTGGAAGCTGGGCCCAGCCTAGGGCTTGGACCAGAGCTTCTCAAACCTCCTCTGCTAAGCACTTTTTTGCATCTGTTTGGACCCCTAGGCACACATGTCTAATTGGACCACTCTGTTGTAATGCTCACCACTTTTTCACACCCATGGGATAATTTCTGGTTCAGCTCAAGTCCACAGCTATTTGTTGAGTATTTTATGTGCCAGCACAGGATGGGGTGGCCAGTTAGGGAAACCACAAGTCTAGGACCTTGGTTCCTGCCGGTGGCGGGCACTGTTGGTTGCTACACCATAGCCATTCTTTCCTCTTCTCAGTGGCAAGGCCCTGGCTGGCTTTCAGTGCCATGTCTCCCTCCCCGACCCGCTCAAGGAAAGGTAACCCTGAGTCCAGCTCCACGGCAAAGGCTAATTGATCTGAGTCAGTCATGGAGGCCCATAGTTTAGACATGAGTGTGTGACCAAGTTTTGGCCAGTGAGATATGAGAAGCCTGCAGGGGGGTGGGTCCTGGGAAAGACGTCTTCTCTCTTAAAAAGAAACACAGAAAGGACAGCTCCTTCCTCTAGATTCTTGGCAATGAGGCAGCCCTCTTGTCACCATGAGGAAAGCAAGTCTGTTGAGGCCACCAGAGGGGGAGAGTTGGGAGGAGCAGGGATTCCTGACTATAGCGCCCCCGCAGACAGACCCAGTAGACTGGCTTGCCCACTTTCTCTCCTCCCAGTTTCAGCCCGATGAGTTGGTGTTTTCTACACCTTGTAGTTGAAGGCAACATATGTTAGGCACTGCCTCCAAGGAACAGGAAATAGGATTTATTCTTATAAAACAGTACAGTTAAGATTGTCATCATGCCCTGGCCAGGTAGCTCACTTGGTTGGAGCGTCGTCCCGATATACCAAGGTTGTGGGTTCGATCCCTAATCAGGGCACATACAAGAATCAACCGATGACTGCACCAACAAGGAGAACAATGAATTGATGTTTCTCTCTCTCTTGTGTGCGCCCTCTCCCCATTCTCTCTCTCTAAAATCAATCAATCAATAAAAAAGGTTTGTGCACTTAAAAAAATAATAAGATTATCATCAGAAGGCATGCCATTCAGAGCCCCTGCTCAGCACCATGGTTAGGCAGGGGAGAGGTAGGGGTGTTGGTGGGAGAGACGGAGTGAGGAGACTGTATTTGGAACGGAGCCCGAGGTGGGAGTAGGATTTGCATAGGAGGAGCCAAAGGCACCGGAGAAGCGACAGGCATGAACAGGACCTGGGGAGACAGGAGTGGACGTGGCCTCGTCAGGGAACTGTGGGCTTATGTCCTGACTAATTCCACAGGCGGAGTCTCCAGCACAGCGGATCATGGACTTACACCGTGACCTCTGGTTATGCAATGGGAAGGATCGTGGGCCCTGGAGGATGGGAGAAACTAAGACAGGGGCCCTTGGGAGGGAGGGCTAGGCAGCCGGGACCAGGTCATTTGGAAGGGAAGAAAGGAAAAGCCAAGTGACCAGTTGGAGCTCCTGGAATAACTCAGTCGTAGGTGGTGAGATTTGAGTAGAAAGCAGGAGGAACCGGGGAACATATCAAAGGACAATTGTGAAGGAATAAGATAGCTATCAGAAGAAGTGTTGATGGAATGTTGAGGAGGGGGGATTACTACAAGATGACTCCAAGAGTTTGAGCGCGGTGATTTGGAAAATGACATAGAATGGAAATTTGGAAGAGAGAATTGATTTTTAGGATTGTTTGGTGTTTGCCATTGGGGTTTTGTGGTAACGATGGAAGGCCTAGGTCATGGGACCTTGAAGTCATCTGAGAATATGGGCTAATCCTTGGGAATGAGAGGTAGGGACCTAAGATGGTGTGGCATGCCCTTGCGGGGAGTGGGCGGGGGATGATAACTCAGTTGGTTAGAGTGTTGTCCTGTTATGCCAAGGTTGTGGGTTCGATCCCTGGTCAGGGCACATACAAGAATCAACTAATGAATACATAAGTAAGTCGAACAGCGAAATGATGTTTCCCTCCCTATCTCTCTCTCTCCCCCCTTCTCTCTCTGCCTAAAATCAATACAAATAAAAACAATTTTCAAAAAAGACGTGGCAGAGATGAGAAATTACTAGATTCGCACACACTCCCGATTTTGCAGCCTCTCTCGCCCTTTGATTGGGGCCTTGCGATTACCGTTAGTCAGTAAAATGGGAGAGAAGTGACAGGTGTCATTTCCCGGTCAAGCAGCTGAGAGCCGTGTGGGCATTCCTCCATCTCTTCTTCCTGTGCCACAGCAACCTTGGAGCCAGGGGCTGGGGCTGTGGGCACAAGGGGAGGAGGCCATCCTTCGAGCCTCAGACTTGGATTGATCCACCTTCAGCCAGGAAACCCTGTGGCAGCCAGGCCTGGAGCTGTGACAGGGCGGCACTGCTCACTGCGAATAGGTGAGGACCCAGGTGATATGGGGCCTCCAGGTCATAGTTTCCCACTTAACGTCTGCCTTGATTTGCTCATGGGTCTGCAGTGAATGGGCAAGAGCTCGCTGGCTGGCTTTCATTCCACTCTGAGGCTCTCACTGATTTTGTGGGCGACTTTATTTCTTGTCCCCCACCCCCACCCCCAAGGCCCTTCTGCTTTCCAGGGAAGGGGATCCCTGATCACTAGCTGTACTAGTGAGGTAGCTGCTCTCTCCCCAGGTCCCCAGAATGTCAAGTGGCTTGCAGAGGAGATTGTCTTGGTGGCTGGTATCCACTGGTGACCAGCTTGAGTGCCTCAGTCATCTGGCTAAAAGTACAGAGCTTCAGGAAAACGTTCCAGACCTCCAGACTAGACTAAGAATGAGGTGCAAAGCCCAACTTTGTAATCATTCCTACTCTCAAAAGATTCAAAATGGGCCTTTTCTTAAAGGCTCAGCAGCACGGCGCCGGGCGCCCGGAGCGGACTGCTCTCTCTTTGTTACAGCGGCGTATTCATTTTGCCCGGCTGACTCACGTCATTTTCCTAAGGGCAGAGGCCCGACGCAGTGCTGGGAGGCACTTGGCATCTGGTTTTCGTCAGGCGGCGGGTAAAAGTGCAGACGTTGAATCTGATCTTGCTTTAAACAAAGCAGAACCAGACGCGAGGAAAGGGCCTTTGTGCGGCGCCTGTCCTGCTCCTCGTGTGAGCCCCAGTGTGTCTGTCCTGTTTCTCTTCTCACTGAGAACTTGGCCCCATAAACATCTGGGAGACACCCCCTCAGACCTGGGAGGCAGCCGGCATTGGCCACTCAGGGGCCTTTTTTTTACGTTTGAAAATGTAAAGACAGGGAGGGACCATTTTTTTTCTTTCTTTTTTTTATCTTCCTCTGAGGTCACCTTTTTCTTTTTTCCATTGCTTTTAGAGAGAGAGGAAGGGAGAAAGAAATATCGAAGCGAGAGGGAAGCATCGGTTGGCTGCCTCCTCTATGCACAGGGATCAGGGATCGAACCCTCCACCTTTCAGTTACGGGAAGATGCTCCAACCAACTGAGCCACACTGGCGAGGGAGGGACCATTTCTTTGTTTAATGGAGAGTTGGTGTTTTTATTTTTCCTCCACTTTCAAGGAAATGGGGGGGTTATAAATATCGGTTGATGCCTGTCTGTTCACGGGTAGCTACCCTGCTTTAACCCACTGTGCTCCCTGTTTCCCTGCCCGGCCCGGAAGGCCGGAGGCTAGTCCCAGGAAGAGGGTGACACTGGAGCCATCTGTCCTTCCAGTCATCCATCCTTCTGTCCACCCCACCAGCACTGACTGCGCCTTTATTTTTGAGGCAGCCGTAGGACCTGGGACCAGCGACTGAGCTGCTCTAAGCCCCCATTTCCTCGCCCACACCGTAGCGGGGGCTACGTGCTTGGGCGATCGTGAGCCTTCGATGGGGTGCTCTAAGCAGGGTGCTTTGTGTCATGCCGGGCACATGGGAAATGCTCAGTAAATGGTGGCTGTCATTATTGTTTCCCAGGGCCAGGGGTTCCACCCTGGTCAGCTGACGGCCACAGGTTGCCCTAGGCATGTGTGGCCATTTGGAGGTTGGATTGAGGCCATAGTACATAGTCGCAGAGCCATAAAGCATGGCCTTTGGACCACTTTGCCACCTCCCTTGGGACATCTTGCCGTTCTTGTTTCAGCTTGGCGAGGCCGTCGTAGCTGGGCTCCAGAAATCTCTGAGCCATCGACAGTGTTCGTGGGCCGCTGAGTGTTCACCAGCCTAGTGTGGTCTGACGTTCGGCCCGTTGGGAGCCCTCGGTGAGGGGGTTCCTCAGCCCATTGTCTGGGCATTGCTACCTGGGTCTCACCTGCCCTTTTTGCCACCTGCCATACCTCTGCCTCCATATGCCCCACCAATGCGTGAGCCATTGTTACTTCTAGCCTTCTCTGTCAGCTTAAGCTCCTGTTTCTCTCAGTCCTGCGCCTCTTCCCCGTTCTTTAGCCTTTCCTTCGTGTTGGTGGCATCTCCTCTACCGTGCCGCGGGGGAAGGAACCTACGCGGGCCGTTTGGGTGCACAGGGATGGCCGAGTGTCTAATTAGTGTCCTGGGGAAAGCGAGTGATTTATTACTGATGGCACGTGCGCTCCCTGAGTTAGTATCACCCGAAACATAGGCATCTAAGAGGCAAGGATATGGTGGTGAGCTGCCAGGCCTTCCTGTCTGTGGCAGTGGCCTGTGACCTGTGGGACCCACCCACCGTTTGTCCCTGCAGCTTCCTTTGTTGTCCCAACTTAGCTAAGTCCTTGGTGTTTCACTACTGACAACTCACTTGATCCTGCCTCTGGCGGTCTGAGTTTCCTGCGACTGCTTGTCCTGAGCACTTTCTGCCTCCTTCCACCTCTCCACCAACGATTTGAGGAAGTTCTCACCTTCCCTGTTTCTGAGCCAAAAACCATCCCCGCCCCCCGCCATTCCTCCCACCCCCCCCAATCTTGGCTGGTACACATATTGCACTAAGAGGAACTTTTGAAGTAAAATCGGACATCATAAAGAACTGGCACCATTCACCTCCAAACCTTTTAAAGTTCCTAGAAGTCTTTCAGATCCATCCTGTTTTTGACCCCCTCCCCCCAAGTGGCTGGCTTCCTCCTGCAGATAATGATAGTGGCATTTAACCAGAAGCAAGGCGAAGGAATGCTCTGTCCTGGTGCCTGTGGGAAGTGATGAGAACTGCTGAAATTTGTGTTTTGTGTCACAGAGCCCGGGGGTTCAAACGGCGGTGGGAGCAGATCACCGTGCGCTCTGAATGAGACGCTGCCCTGCCCCAGCTCGGTGCTGTGTTTAAACCGACTCTGCAGGGAGACAATGATGCAGTTATGGGAAGGCACTTACATGACCCCTCGTTAAAGCAGAGGAAATGAGAGGCCTGGAGGCCACAGCCAAGCTGGCCTGGAGCAAAGTGGTCAAGACAGCCGCCATGCAGCCCTGGCCCTCACCACCCCGTCTGCTGGTCTGCCGTTCCCCCCATCCCACCCTCACCAAAGCTGCCACATCCGTGGGCGTCCCTCCCCCCACTCCCTCCGCCCCACCCAGCCTGCAGCCTTTGTCCCTCCTCCCCAGTGGTTCAGCATTTCACTGGGTCCTCCAGCTCATTCCCGACCTGGGCTGACTGGAAGGTTTGTGGACTGACGTGGGGAAGTGGGAGCTGACATTTATTGACTCCTGTATTACCTCAGGCTCTGTGGTTCACCCGCATTCTCTGACTTCACTGGTGTCTGGCCAGGGGACTGTCATGCAGCTGTCCCCCCACCCCCGCCCCCGTCCAGATGGGCCGTTGAGACATGGCACATAACCATGACACTTCTCAAGTCACAGCCAGCACAGGCCACCACTTCTTTGAGCCCTAGTTAGGGAAAAGGAACCCAGTGTTGTTTAATATGCTTTATTGTGGCTACAACTGACATAGAACAAAATTCATCGATTGTAAGTGTGTAGTTCTGTGAGTGTTGACAAATGTAAACAGTTGTGGAAACCACCGTCATAGTAAAAGATAGAACACTCCCATCACCCCCGAAAGTTCCCTTGTCCCACCTTCAGGTCCTGTAACCACGGGCCTGATTTCTGTTACTACAGTTCTGCCCCACCTAGAATGTGGCCCACGTGGACTCCTGCAGCGGGACGCCCCATCAGCCTGTGCTCTGCCCCTCAGCACAACGTTTTTGGGATTCATCCATGCGGTTGCTCATACCCAGTTCGCTCCTCTTCGTGCTGAACGGTAGCAGCAGGCCACTGCGTGGGTCTAGCACATTTTGTTTATCCGTTACCCAGCTGATAGGCATTTGGGCGGTTCCCAGTTCGGGGCTTTTACAAATGCCGCTGCTGTTCTGTGCGTAAGGCTTATGTGGACATCGGTTTTCACTTGTCTTGAGTAAAGACCAGGAGTAGTGGGACTGCTGGGCCGTGTGGCAAGTAGATGTTTAACTTTATAAGGAACTGCCAGGGTGTTTTTCAAAGGGACTGCCATCCCATACGGTGGTGCCATCCCACCAGCACAATATGAAGGGGGCTTGATCCATCTGACTTCTGATCTGAGGCCTTACTGGCTGCTGAGGGGTTGTTAGGTGGCTGACACCCCGTGAGCGCGTCCTGAGTCTGCCCCGTTCACAGGCGGTTTCTGGAGAAGTTTCACTGTTCGGAGTCTGTTGGTCCTGGAGAGGTTTTCTCCAGGGGGCCTTCTCGTCCCTCGGGCAGCCCCCTTCTCTGATGGCTGCTGCCTCGCAGATACCCTCCTTTGCTGGCTTTCCTCTCTGACCTCACTGGCCTTCATCACGAAGAGTCACCTGTGGAATTCCTGCTGCCGTAACTGGGACCCACTTACAGCTTGTGGACCCTGGGACGTTCCCCACCTGTGCTGCCCACTGCCCCGGTGACTGGCTCCCGGCCAGAGCTGGAGGTCGAGGCGCCTGCCCCCCAGGAAGCCGCGGCCAGAGGCCAGTGGGAGCCGTGGGGACATGGCCTGGGCCTCCTTGTGCTTGGAGGTGTTTGCTGGTATGCGGGCTTGTGCAGGGCGGCTGCTGCTTGGCGGGACGTCTCAGGTCACGTCTCAGGTCTGGACGTCCCCTCTCAGGGCTCTCCTTAGCAGACGCCTCATGACTGTAGCTTCCTCCCCTGGTTTCCTGTTAGGTCCCTGAGGCTGTGACAGAGCCCAGACTGGACAGGGGTGCTGTCACTTGAGGTTTGCTCTGGTGTGGTGTGTTGGGGAAACAGAGGAGTTTGAAGAACATGTGATTGGGTCTTGCTTTTTCCTGTGTGGCGGCGTTTCTTGAGTGGGGTGGCTGATAACGGGGTGTTCTGTGGTTGGGGCCCAGGCCTAAAGAACTGCTGTCACTGTGCAAGAGCTCCGAGCACAGGTGTTTGTTCTGCAGCCACGGGTGGGTTTGGGGAGGGCAGAGGCTGGCTGGTGCACCCGTCTGCGGGGCTGAAAAGACTCCTGCCCTTCCCCTGACTCCTACTAATCTTGGATGACCTTGGATGAGTCACCTGTCCTTTCCACACCTCGGTGTCCTTGTGGAATAGGAACAACTTGCATAGGGGGTTGGCTGGTCAGCTGCCCTGCACATGGGAAAGCCCCCAGGTGCCAGAAAGCCCTTCTTTCACACATGGCCACTGGAGGCCTTGGCTTATCACCTGGAGGGCACGGTGACAGGTCGGGCTCACACAGGGAAGCCACCTCCTCCTCGACCTCACCTCTGGATCACTGTGCCTGCCAGAGGACAGTGTGTAGATGGGTGTCACGGGGACAGGCTGGCCCCGGGCAGTGTCAGCTGAGAAAGGCCAGCGCGGACACTTCCTGCCTGCTCCCTCAGAATGACAGTAATGAATGCACAGCGGAGAACAGAGCAGCCGGCAGGCAGGACACAAAGGGCTGTCGGGGAGTGAGTCACGCCCCTGCAGGCCACGTGAAGAGTCCCTGTCCCAAATGGGATTTCTCAGTCATCCCGGGGCTTGGATTGAAAGGGGGCTGGGATTCCACACTGAGGAGGCTGGACCTTTAGACCAGGGACCAGGTGTGGGAGGGACAAGAACACTGATCTGGGAAGCCGGCGGTTTGCTGTTTGTTTGTTTTTTTTTTAGATTTTATTTACTTATTTTTAGAGAGAGGGGAAGGGAGAGAGAGAGAAAAACATCGATGTGAGAGCGAAACTCCAACTGGTTGACTTCTGTAGGTGCCCCAGCCTGGGGCTGAACTCACAACCCAGGCAAGTGCCCTGAGTGGGATTTGAACCAGCGACCTTTTGCTTTGTGGGACAGTGCCCAGCCAACCGAGCCACACAGGTCAGGGCGCAGCCTGGGTTTTTTAAGCCACTTTGTCAGAAACTAGTCATGGGACCTCGGACAGGTTGACCTCAGTTTCCTTTTCTGTAAACAAGAGGGTAGGACTGGTAATAACTCGAGAGCCCTTGGCAGCTTTCATGTTACATTTGCTGGAAGAGGTTCCACAGAGGAGTGGGCACCACAACCCCGTTGCCTCTCACTGTTCACCAGGTGCTTTTCGGACCAATCCGTGCCAGCAGCAGGGTTTGCAGGGTCTTTGTTACGATGGCAACTCTCTGTGGTTAATGAGTAAGTCTCAGGGGCAGAGATGGGGGCAGTGAAGACTGCAAGTGAAGATGGGTGGGACGCATTAAGTTCCGCTGAGGTGAGATCATTTGAAGCAACAATATGCAGAAGAACCTGAACTTGACTTTGATAAGCAGCTTTTGCCGTGGGCCCCCTGGCAGGTGGCCCTGGTGGCCCCCTGCTGACATGTGCCCCCGAGTTCCCAAGGCCCAGCCTGAACCAGTGATTGATGACCCTTCAGTGGCAACTCTACCCCAGAGCGGTTGTGTGCTTGCCGCTGCCACACCCTTCGGTTCAGGACACTTCTTCGGTGGACAGCCCCAGAGTTCCCAGCTCTAAAGCATTGGCTTTAATTCTTATCGAGGTTTTAACTTTTCCACATGTTCTTATCCAGTTGAGCATATCTCCTTCTTCCCACCAATAGGACAGGAGTGTATAGCTCCCTCCCTCCCAGGTCAAATTTTGCTCTGTCCCAAACCCCACCCTGTGTTTGTTTCTTTGAGGTTTATCGTTCACACCCCGGGATTCCTGGATCTCGCTCCCCAGGAATCCGGTGTCTGCGTTCCTGTCCCTCAGGCTTGGGGACCAGACCCTCCCTGCTCTAGCTGCTTGGAAGCTTCCAGAATTCTGATACTATTCATTGCGATTGATCACAGTTTCACCTCAAAGTATGCATTATCCTTACTGAAGTCGCCCTAGATTTTAACAGCATAAGGACCGATTTTTTCACAACATATTTTTTGTAATAGGTAATCCTTGCACATGTTAAAAAACAAACCCAGGAATGTGAAAACAAATGAAATCTTTTGTATTTCAGAGTAAAATTTTATGGAACAAAAACTTGAGTGATTTTTAGTGATCATTATATCAACCATACTCTAACAATTTGATAACATTTTATGTTTTAAAGGGTTATCAGAAACGCTGAGTAGATAACTGATGTTTCTAACTCTTCTGACTTAAATCACAATGCAGTTGGAAAACCCTCCTCCCAGCCTGTTGTCGCCCGGGACTGCCGGCAGCCCTCTTGCTCTGCCCGTCCGAAGGCGGTTTGCGCTTCCTCTTTGGGTGTGTTTTTTGCTCTGGGTGCTGCTACTGCTTTTCCTTATTATGGAAACTTTCGGATGTTTACTGAAGTGGAGAGAATAGGATAACGAACCCGATGCACCCATTGCCCAGTTCCCACCGTGGTGAGCTCTCGGACAATCTCGTTTTCTCTGTACGTTCACTTCCTTCTCTCCCTGCCTGTGTTATCTTCAGGAAAATCCAGGAACACTTGTATTCCCATGGGTGTGGAAACCTCTCGTCTACTGAACTGCATTTATTAGTATTTCATTTTCCCGCTTAAAATTAATTTTCAGAATAACAGGAAGGGAACATTTTGTCCCCGTCAGATTGGTGAAAGTGTGATAGTTACACAATACCAGGAGTTGACGAATACGGGGAACAAAAGGAATGCTTAAATACTGACCTTGCCCTGGCTGGCGTGGCTCAGTGGATTGAGTGCCGGCTTGCGAACCAGCAGTGGTCACTGGTTCGATTCCTGGTCAGGGCAAATGTCTGGGTTGTGGGCCAGGTTCCCAGTTGGGGGGCGTGTGAGAGGCAACCAACTGATGTGGCTCTTGCACAGACCAATGCTTCTCTCCCTCTCTTTCTCCCTCCCTTTCCCTCTTTCTAAAAATAAATAAATAAAATCTTTAAAAAAAATCTATACCAAATGTGGCAAAATATGAGGATTTGACAGCCTTGGGTGAGCCCAGGTATTCTTTTCTGTATGTCTTAAATACCTCCTTGTTCAAAAATTAATTTAAGAATTGTAGAATTGTTCTTCATCTCCTGAGGAGCTTGTGATGGCCGTCGTCACGTGATGTTGTTAGCGTCTGGACTGAGGCTGAGAGACTTGTGCAGGCTGGAGAAAATGCATATTTTCTCTGTCGTCTAATGACAGTAGAGCATGGATCCCCCTAACTGTAACGGGTTCCTAGGGGCCCACTCCATGTATTTTCCAGACACTGATAGTGATAGAAAGAAGCAAGTAATGAAGCCCTCACAACTTGACTCCACAAGCTTACAGAAGAAGCAGTGACGTGTTTTCTTCTTTTGGAGAAGGTGAAGAGTGTGGTGGGAGGAGGCTGAGGAGGGGGACCCTTCCTTCCCTGCGTGTAGACTGGTCCTAAGTGCAGCATCCCTCCGTTCATTAACGCCTGTCTCCACACCTGAGGTTTGCACTGCTGTAGGGCAGGAGAGCTTCAGAAGAGCTAGGGTTGAGATAATGAGGAGTGGTTGACAAGATGTGTTTTGGGATTACGAGCCCATCTTTACCAAGATGCTAACCCTTGAAGACCTGGTCCCTGCCTTTCCATCTTCATTCACCTCTGTTCACTACCCACTTCCAATTACCCTTCCAGCCAGAGCCTCTCTGTGAACTCGTCCTTTGTCCCCCCGCCTCTGGCTTTGCAGTACCTGACCTCTTAGGTGCCGTGACCGCCTCTCCATACCTGTTCTTGGGTTTCCTGCCCAACTCCTGCTTACCTCCCAAGACCCAGGTCAAGGTGCTATCTGTGTCGTGACGCCCCCCCGACTCCCCAGGCTGATGACCCCCTTCCACCCCGCCCCCAGCATCCGTACAGTCAGATCTTGATCGGATTGGTACTAACTCCATACTTGTCTCCCCCACCCCCCCAACCCTGTGACTTTTTTCTGGGCAGCAATGTAGGTTGAGTGGTTCAGGGTGTAGGCTCCTCGTGTGGCCCTGGGGGACCTCTCGGTGGCCACACCCATCCGCAGATGAGGGAAGGAATGGCAGCCACCTCGTGCTGCTGTGAGGGCCCAGCGGGATGTGTGCGAGGCACTCAGAGCAGGGCCTGGCGGGGTTCAGTGCCCTGCGGTTGCACTGGTGCTGCCGCCCCCTTCCTGGTTTCTTCCCTTCCTGTCTGTCTTCCTCCTTTCTGCTCTTTGTCTTCTTCTCCCTCCCCTCCTTCCTCTGCCTTTTTCCTTCTTGTTTTAGCTCAGCAGCACCGGAAGGTGGAAAACATCGTAAGCAAAACCTGTAGGTGTGGATGACTAACGGTAGGCTTGGGAAGGGAGAGGCGGACTGTGGAAGGGCTAAGGGGAGTCTGACGACACAGATGGGGAATGGGGCCAGAAGTGGGAAGCCTTGAAGGGGACTTTGGACTGCTGAGGGAGTTGACGAAGTGGAGTCCTGGGTCCACTGTCCGTGGGAGCCGTGTCTGGCAGTAGTTTACAGATGGATGGGCCAGGGCCGAGGGAGAGGGGCAGTAAAGTGGCCAGTTTTAAAAGAGGTCGAGGGCCTTTGATAAAGAGGGGAAGAGCGCCTGGGTAGGGCTGGCGGCGGAACGGAGGAGACGAGATGCCGGCGAGGAAGGAGCAGGACTCGTGGGCTAGCCGGCGGGTGGGGGGGGGCGAGCTTCAGTGGTTGGCTTTAAGGTTTCTAGCCAGTTCGACTGCAGCAAGTCACAAGAGTGAAGATGGCACTCATTTTTTAAAAATTACTTTTATTTTTAATACATGGAATGACCACATCTTTGGCGTCAAATGGGGGTGTTTTTTGAGAGTCCTTACTGTGGATGCCAGCAAGACGCACTGTGCCCCGAAACACTTGCAGGCAGGACAAGAGCAGGAGACACTGTGCCCAAGCACATCTTGGGGGTGGCAGGATTCTGCCCTTGACCTTTCTGCATTTCTATAATGATGAGTTTTGATGGAGGCTGAGGTCATACTCATCCAAATCATTTAAAGTCATTTCCATGATTTTAAAACAAGAATGGACAGCAAGTGTGTCGGTTGATAAGAGAGGTAAAGAATGAGGAACGTGGCTGGGACAGGGATGAACACAAGGTTCCCAGTGCAGGAGGGTGAGGCTGTGGGAAGGCGGGAGGTTTTAGCTGGCAGGCATCAACCATGTGACATGGCCACCAAACAAAGCTGTCTTGTCTGCACTGAAAGAAATATGGTGTCTAGAACCAGGAGCTGATGGTCTGCTTGCTCTGTGCTGGTCAGACCACACGTGGGGAACTGCACGCAATTCTGGGCAAATTGGGGGGACAGAGACCAACTGCAGCCCATTTGTAAGAATCAGGGACAGGAACTGAATCCATGTCACGCACGCAGCCTCAAAAGGTTTCGGGCTGTTCAGCCTGGGAATGGGAAGGTTCAGGATAGGATGCCAGACGGGGAACTCCCTGACAGCCGAGACTGTTCTGGTGCATCTTGCTGTAGCGGCAGCGTTTGGGGCCGCGAGTGTGCTCAGTGACTGCCCACTGAGTGGCTGAATGAGAGACTGGGCTTGTCTTGTGCCCAGGACCCCGAGCCCAATTTTGGTTCCAAGTAAAGAGGAACGTTCTCATAGAGGCTCCCCTCCAGGGCTGCCATCCCTCACCTGTGCAGGGAGAATGTCCGCCGGAGCAGTGGGTGGTTAGCTCAGAGGGCCCCAAGCATCTCTCGTTCTTCACGTGAGTCAGGACTTTTGGTGGATGAGAGTAAGGAGTGGGGTGTAGAATCTGTGGTCACGCAGGGTGGCCAGGAGCAAGCAGATTTGTAAATGAATCTGCTGGCAAACTTACAAGTGCACCCTCACCCCCAGCAATGCTTTTTATAATTTCTAGATAAAATGCCCTAATTTGAAATAGCATCGAGTAGAATTTAAGTTAATAGTGTGAATTGCCGTCCCATCTGCTCAGCCTTTATGGCCCCGCAAATCTGTGGAGCCATTTGTCACAGTTTGTTTTAAAGCCAGGAGGAGAAATACTGCTGGGTGCCGTCCAGGGCTTCTTGTGGAGATGCTGTCTTTGGAACGTGGAAGGGGTGGGTGGTGAGAAAGCCAGGTTGGGCAGAAGGAGGGCCATGTGCTGGAGGCAGGAGATGGGGTTCCAGTTTCCCTCTCTGGCTTGCTGGTGACCTTGGTCATGCCACCTCTCAGGCCTCGGCGCCGCGTGTCGCAGAGCCTGGCAGACCACAGCTTCTCCAAGTCAAGGCCAGGCTGGGTAACCTTTCACTTCATTCATTCATTCATTCATTCATTCATTCATCAGATATTTTTGAGCTCCTTTTGCATGCAAGGCACCATTCTAGAAGCCGGGGGCCCAGCAACACCAATGCTTTTTCTAGTTTTGGACCCTAGGATGCTGAGGACATCGTCACCCACTTCACTGATGTTCCTGGGGAGCAGCATTTCCTCTGGGCGTGGGAACCACGTGTGTGAAAACTGTCCTGAGCTCGGGAGAAGTTGCCACCAGCCTTCCTCCTGATGTGCCCGAGGCCTAAGCGGGAACTGGGGGCAACTCAGAAGTGCGCGAGCATCAAGCTGCCGAGGCTTGGATAACTGAGCAGATGCTTCTCAGAGCACCTTTGAGCATGGAAGGAATCGGCAGCTGGGTGTGGGGAACTCTTCCCAGGGAAGATGATGTGGAGTGGGGCTCGCAGCGGGACGGGGGCTTGCTTTGTTCCAGGAGAGGCCGTGGGCGGCCCCAGAGTGGCGTGGGGGGTGATGTGAGGCCCCCGTGGGGAGGAGAGTCGTTCTGTGGAGTGGAGGTGCCCTGGGAAAGGTTATTCTCTTCCAGGAGAACAACCGCAGTATTCATCCCATGAGCACTGCTTGGGCACCTGCCTTCTCCAGTGCAGAAGGTCACGCAGAGATGAGTTAAGGTCAGGCTCTGACTCCAGGTGCCCTACGTCTAGCGGGATGGGTAATTGTGCAGATAAATTGCAGTGCAGCGCAGCGGGCACATGGCACAAAGACAGAGTAACCGGCGCCCAAGGGGGAGGGGAGGCTTCCTGGCGACAAATGAGCTGGGCTTTAAATTGTGACTAGGAGTTGCCCGGGGGCAGGAGGAGAAAGTCCCTCCCAGGTGAAGGGCTTTGGGGTCTCTCTGCCTTTGCCTTCATACTGTGGGTGCGGCCAGGCACCCCATGGCCAGGTGTTGCTCGTTGGATTCTTTGGTGGTGGGGCATAGACCTCGCTGCCCCTCCGAAAGGGGGTGGTCATCCCAGTGCTGGAGGATGAGAAGTCTCTGTGCTTAGGCCGCCTCAGGTCTTTTCTGGGACCTGGTGGGTGTAAAACAAGAGCGAGTCCGTTCTGCTGTGTGGGAAAGGATGTTGGAAAGGATGGGGGGCTGGGAGGCCGTGGATGCAGCCCCAGGGGCAGAGGCCTGGGGAGGTGGACAGAGGTGGGACCACAGGAAGGGGCGGGGCTGAGAGTCGCTAGGAATGAGCAGAAGCTAGGGACAGTTCCATGCGTGAAGGTGAAATGAAGAAGGGAGAGAAGGAAAGCTTGGACTGCCCTATACCGGGAAGAGAACTGCGGGAGGCAGACAGCAGTGCGGATTGTTTTGGAAGAGCGGGCCGTAACAGGCAGACGCAGCGAATCTATTTAAATGGGTTTCTGGAATTGGCAACTCAGGGGCTTGGTCAAGCTCGGTGACTTACAATCAATAAAGAGTGGGAACCCGAAGTGAGTTTTGACTTGGGGTCTAGACATTGGGATTCTCCTGTTCTGAAGGAGGCCATCAGTCACCTAGTGCTGTGTAAGCAGTCATGCCAAACCTTAGTGGTTAAAACAAGAATCATTTTATTCTCTTTTAGGAATTCCATAGGCCGGGACCTCCTGAAGGGCATGGTTGGCGGTCCTGGCTCAGCGGTTTTCACTGGGTGGCAGTCAGCTGGTGGCTGGGACCCCGGGGGCCTGCACCTCACCCCCGCGGGCTGGCTTGGACTTCCTCATAGTATGTTGGCTCAGAGCAGTCCGGCTGCTTATGTGGCAGCTCGGCGCTCCAAGCGGATGCACCGGGGAGCCAGGTAGCCTTGCAGTCACACAGTGTCACTTCTGCCATGGCCATCAGCCCATTCAGATTCAAGGGGAGGAAACACAGATCCCACCTTGCAATGGGAACGATGTCAAAGTCACATTGTGAGCGGAGCACGTGGGCTGGGAGACAGTGTTGCAGCCAACTTTGGAAAGCGCACTTTGGCTCAGATGGCGAACTCGCAGGAACGGATGAGCAGCGATTACAGGCAGAGGAGAGTGGATGGCAACACCCGGGTTGGTGGGCAACCCCAGTCAGTGGGCGAGAGGCAGGGGAGGAGGCAGGAAGTGAGCACGGAGGGGCGGCAGGGATGGAGAAGGAGAAGCAGGAGGGGTGCTGGGCGTGCAGCCAGGCTTGCGGTGGGAGCTTGGGGCTGATGTCAGGACGAGAGGGGAAGGGGGGGTTGGCTAGGACCACATGGCTCTTGTTTTTTGTTTTCTTCACTAGCGTGAGCCCTGAACCGTATTTCCCCCTTAGGCTTGTAAGTGACATTTCATTAGGAAAAATTCGAAATTACCTTTTTTTTTTATTGTCTCCCTGTTTTACTTTGGCATCACATGTATTTTTATTCCTTTATTTTTGAAGAGGTAATGCATGTACATGTTTAATTAAATAGGGTACGAAAGGATGTAGACAGTGCAAATTAAGTCTGTTTCTCACCCCATCCCCCCAGAGACCACCACATTAGCGGGTTTGCGTGTATCCTTCAGAACGCAACCGGGATTCTGTTCGAGCTTTCCTGAACCTGTAATTTTAAATGGTACTTCTGACTCAAGTCAGAGCCATTGCACACTGGTTGTGCGTTCTGCTTTGTGCAGTTTCTAAGTGCTCCTTTACTCTCCAGATCCTGATTCTGATGTTTTTTGTTCTGTCATTCACATGTACCTTTCCCTGGCAGAGGGAGATGTATATAGTTAGGGGAGTTCGGGGGCTTTGAATTTTGGTATCACAGCATCACATAATCTTGGAGCTAAAAAGGGTCTTTAAGGATTGTCTAAGTGTTTTCCTTATGTTGGTTTGGTTTTGTTTGGTTAAAAAAAAAATGTTGAGTTTTTGTTTTTTGTTTTTTGGGGGTTTTTTTGCACGTAAGGAATTCATTCCTGGAGGGGAAACTAAAAGATTGTCTAAGCGCCCCCCCACACTCCCTGCCCACAACCCGACCCCGCCCACTCACACCCCCCCAAACCAGCCCCGCTGTGCTTCCTGGGGTGCATGGTGACCTGCTGAGACCCCTGTTCCCTGTAGCAGGCAGTGGGAAGCACCTGATCGAGCTGTGGACACAAGTGCTTGAACCCAGGATGTTCCGAACGGGTGGGGTGCGGGGACCCTGGCGCTGGGCCCAGGCCCGGGGACTGACTTCTCCTTGGCTAGCTTTCCCTGGGACACATTGCAGCTGCACTCTGAGCAGTGCCCCGGGCAGCTCGTGGAAAGCCAGGGCGGTGTCTCTGCAGTGCACACCATCGATCCATGGCTTTTGAAGCTTTTTCTGCGTGTCCACAAAATTCATTACTTACAGCGAGCCTGCCAGGGATGGCTGCAGTGAAGAAACGCCCTCAGGTCCCAGTGTCGCATACTTCTGGAGTTTTGCCTTAGAAAGTAAATCAGATGTTCTGTAAACACACCGATGTCACCATCCCTACCCACTTTTTTTTTTGGCTTTTGCTTTTTTAATTTTTTAAAAATATGTTTATTGATTTTAGAGAAGAAGGGAGAGGGAGAGAAACATCGATGTGAGAGAGAAACATCAACTGGGTGCTTCCTATATGCTCCTTGACTGGGGATCGAACCCACAACCCAGGTACATGCCCTGCCTGGAAATCGAATCCACGAATCTTTTGGTGCACAGGACTGCACTCCAACCAACTGAACCACACTGGCCGGGGCCCTACCCGTGGGTTTTTAAAACTTTTTCAAAGCCCCTGGTGCCTCACCTGTTCCTCACTACAGCACTTTCTTTTTATGGGGTTGGCTGGCGGTTCCTGTAAAAAGAATTCAAACAGCAGCTCAGTTCCCTTAGAAAGTCCCTGGTGCACTAGAGTCTGCCCTGCTGGCTATACAGGTATGGTGAGTTAATCCTGTCAGACAGGGGCAGCTCTGAGTTAACAAGTACGGTCTCTCTTTTGCCCCCTTGAGCATGGATTTCCTTTAAAGTGCTTCCTAAGTTTGGGAAGACAGAAATATATGGCTGCAGAGAGAATTACCAGGCAGGATTAAAAACTAATCCCTCAGCAGCCATGTGGCCATTGGTTGCCCTCTGGGTTTACTTTCTTTTCCATCTCCGAGTGCCCCTCATTCCGTATGTCATGTGGTTAGTTATTCTGTGCTTATCTTGAAAGTGGTTCCTGAGATGCTTTTCAATCCTGGAGAATATGTCACCATTCGATGAGTCTGCTGTGCCGAGGGATGCTGGCCACCACCCGCACAGACCCACACCTCCTCCTGCTGTGCACGGGGGCGACCGAGGAGAACTCCTCTTATCAGCACTGGAGGGGTTGGAGGCCTTTGGGGATGGACAGCGCAGTCTGGTTTCGATGACCCTGAGCGTATTTTGAATGTGCAGCTCTGGCAAAGTAGTAACGTTCACACCTGGGTCTTCAGAACCCCCGTTAACGTGGTCGTTTCCTATTTGGAACATGGTGGTTGTCTTTCCTCTCTTTCCTCAGTCAAACCTTCATTGATTGAGTTGTGTAAGTCTGGAACCCCTGAGCGCTTTCCAGGAACGGGCTCTGCCCCGGGTGACTCCGCTGTGTCTTGACCTCTGTGGTGATGATGTCCGTGTGGGAGCTGTGGGGTCTACAGCTGCTGGAGAATGAGGAGGACTGAATGCCAGGTATTTGGGAGCAGCCTCGAATTAACGGTCTTCTGGCACCTTCCCAAATTGATCAGCGGGTTCTCATGGCCTCTGAGGCACTTCCTGTCTGAGTGCTTGCCATCCGTCAGCTGCTTGAGTCCTCTCTGCTTCCTCTGTCCTGCTGAGGGCTGGCTGGACGAGGTGATTTCTAGAGAGCTGGATGGGCCCAGGGAATAGCTTCTCAGTCCAACGATGACCTCATCAACTTGCCCCCACACCCGCCCCTCCACTATCGCCGTTCTCACACCCACCCGGACACCCAGATCTGGGACTTGCTCTGGACAGCTCCCTGGACAGCCCCACTGACCCTTGACTCCTGATTGCATTTCTCAGCATCTCTTCTGCCGGACCACCTGCCTCCACCCCCGGTGGTCCGCTCCAGTTGGAGCCTCTGGAGCCCTCGTCTGGATCAGTGCAGGAATCTTCTGCCAGGGCCTCTTTCTCATCATTCCTGCCAGACCACCCTCCCAAGACGTGATTCAGAATATACATTCTCTTATTTATGCCGCTCCGTGGCTCCCCTTCGCCCACGGGCAAAGCCTCTTGCAGCATGGCGTCCAGCCCACCCGTATCTGTCCCTTTTTGCTGCTTCATCCGGGTCTCCCTTTGTCCTTGGTGCGTCCTGCATCCAGCAGCGGGAAACTGTCCCAGCTCTCCGGACCCTCCGGCTCTCTCACGTAGCTCTTCGTGTCCTCGGTCTGCTCTCTGTTGCGGTCCTAGTACAAGGAAGCCCTCTCCTCTGGAGCCTTTCCTGACCCGCGTGGTTCAGGGGGTGTCCTCTGTGCGTCCTTCCCAGCACATGAGCCTCTGACAGCCTCCATTTATACATCTGCCCCCTAGACTGTGAGGATTTGGGTCTTGTCATTCAAAAGCCTAGCACAGCACCTGGCAAAGTAGAGGCACCCACAATATTTGAGGAATGAGTGAGCGGGGAGCTTGGGTCAGGCTGTGGGCTGTGGTCACAGACAGCTGCTGCGACGAGTTGGCTCATCTCATTTGTAAAACAGGGACAGTGTGTTTCCCTCACCCGATGGTTGTTAACACAAGAAGACGCTCTTGGAAATGCCAGCGCGGTGGACGTTTGGCTAAGGGCTTTTATTTCCCCTTTCAGATGACAACCGCAGAAAGCCTCATTTTCAAGATAAGCTTCTCATTACCTTGTATCCTTTGCCTCCTTTCAGAGCGCTTCCCATCTGGCCCCTAATGAGGAGGGTGTGCCTGGGGAGCCCCCACGCATAGGGGCTGGGTTGCCACCAGGCAGCAGAAGCTGTCGAACCCTTCCAGCTTTGTGGGCCGTTTGGCAAATGTTTAGAACCCAGATCCCGAATCCTCTGTTCCTCAAGGTTTCTCCAGGGCCCTGGACGGCGGCCCGCCCTCGCTCTCAGCAGGGATTTATATAAACAGCCTGGTGCCAGCCATGTCCTTGGCCCTGTGTAAGT
The DNA here is from genome assembly GCA_004026545.1 of Mormoops blainvillei. Classification (NCBI taxonomy): domain Eukaryota; kingdom Metazoa; phylum Chordata; class Mammalia; order Chiroptera; family Mormoopidae; genus Mormoops; species Mormoops blainvillei. The sequence continues at coordinate 97,891 of PVJD01005199.1, forward strand.
CAGTGGCAGTCCGCATGTTAATGTCTAAACCGCTTCCACAGGATCGCTCCAGCCATCTGTCGCTCAGGTGCCTTCTCTGTGCCCTGCAAGGACGGTTTTCATCAGGGCTCATGGCACCTGTCAGTGCTGTGCGGAGACACCGCACAGCCGGAGATGCGTTACAGGGCTGGAAGGGGTCGACGTGGAATTGGAAGTTTAATAACTCAGAAAATGAGGATTTTAGGGAAGCGACTAAACAGCTTTTTAAAAAAGCAGATGAGACCAAACCTGTTCAACGAGGCCCTTGAGCAGTACCAAGCTCAAATAGAGGGCAACTCATTAACCATGTGACACGTCCCATGCCACCAGGACGCCTGGCCAGCCCGGCCCCAGCAGATTTTGCCTTGGTTTTCTCTTTCAGCCCCTCCCCCATTTCATTAACCCCCTCCCCACCCACCACAAACCCCGCGAACACCCCCTGCCCTCCCCCACTTACATAACCTCTGATTTATCTGCACAAAAATATTCACTCCTCTCTGACTTCTTCTTTGGGGGGTGAAGGGGAAGGTGGTCTTGAGAAATGACTTTTGACCGTTTGTCCTCATTACAGGAGAATCCATGCAGAGACACAAAGTGCAAAGCGAAACAGCCACTTACTACCTTGTGTGGCTTTAGCACTTTCCTATACATGATAATAGCCTCGTACTTTCTTACACATGTGTAGAGGTGTGGGGTGTTTCTCTTCACAAAAATAATTTAAAACCCTCTTAGAGCCCTTTTCTTCTTTAACCTAGTAATGTGCTGTCAACATTTTTAGGCATTCATAACATTTTTCTCGCATTTTTAATAACGGTACAGTATTTCACCACGTGGGTAAGTGCTGCGATTTACGTAACCCAGTCTTGGTGGGCGTCTCCCGGCTTCCGCAACACCCCCAGCCCCGCCGCACCTGTCGCCCGCCCTTTCTCCCTTTGGAAGGCGCCTGTGCCGTCCACCAGCATAGGCTACACATCTTCCACTGCTGGGTTCAGACCTCCCCCTCCACCATTCTCTTCTCTTCTGTGGGGCGCTACAGAGTTCATCCCCACCTCCACAGTCCTGTTCCACATGTCTGTGCCCCCCGATAAGAATGAGCAGGGGCCCTCTACTCACTACCTGTTCATAGTCACGCTCAAAGCACGTTCCTTGAGTCAGATTGGAAAATCATGCAACCCAAGGGCTGCCCACGTAGGAGGGCACGGTGCAAGAGACTGAACCACCAACAGTGTCAGCGCTGAGAGAGAAGGCATGGCTGTGGGTTATTACGATAAGTAACAGGTGCTTGGGACGGTCCCCCGAAGCAGTCAGCGCACTTGACTGTCAGTGTTTAGATGAGTGTGGACATCAGTGCCCTATTAGTGTGCTAGATATATTTCAGGGTGCCTGCCAGCCGCACTTGAAGCAGGGAATGGCCGCCTCCCACCATGGCCCCCGCTACCCGGAGTGCTTGTGTTCCAGGTATGGGATACAGATGGCCCCCTGGTCAAGGCTGGCTGGGCCTGGCTCGGGGTGGAGTGTGTCTCCACAACGTTGGCGGCCCGGTTAAAAAGGAGTGGCTGAGCCTCCGAGATGGCTGTCTGGGGAATTCACACCGAGCGCCACCACGGAGGCATCGCGGGAGCTGAGTTTTTGGAGCACAGAAACTGTGGTCAGGTACAGCGGGCTGATCCCTGAGGAGCGGAACGGAGCTGGTTGATGGGGCTCAGCTTTGTGAATTTCTCGCTAACACGCAGGAGATTGACCCGCGCTTGGGTGGGGACAGTCATGATCACAGAAGACAGCCATCTCTGCCGCCAGCCCAGCTGCTTCCCTCACTGGCCACCCTGCCAGCCCAGCCCCCAGAGCCACTTGCCGTTTCCCACAGGAAACTGGCTGGGGACCTCCAGGACCAAATGCGAGTGTTTGGGGCTTTCTCTGACCTTAAAGAAGTGGACACTTGGAGCCACTTTTCTGCTGGACTTTCTAGCTCTAATACACTCCAAGCACGGAGCTCTGCTCAGGGTTTGCAGATAAGAACACAATTGCTCATTGTCTAGCGATCCCGCCCCTGAGAGAGTCACAGCAGCCTTGGAGGCCCAGGGAACACGGGGCAGGAGGCCCTGGCCGGCGGGGCGTCGGTGGTGTGGGGAGAAAAAGAGCCTTAGTGTTTGCTAAGTGGTGAAGTCAGCCACTGCCTTACTAAGTAAGCACTTAGTGAGCACTTGACTTAGTAAGCCCTGCCAGGAGTGCTTACTAAGAGGACGAGGTGCAGTAGAAGGCGCTCTGAGGTCCCTCTGAAGACCATCCCCTCAAAACCCACGTACCTTGGCAGCTGGGCAGCCCCGTTTCCTAGCCCTGTGTGTCCATGGCCTGGGTGCTGGGAGACGGGCTGGGCAGTCTGGCCTCTCACAAGCTTCCTGAAGCCTTGACCAACCCTTCACATCCAGGTCTTTCCCAATGCCCCCGGACAAGCCCTTCGCGGTCTCCCTCGCCCCTTGCGTCCCCGGTGAGCGGACATCCCGATGCTGCCTGAAGGGGCCTCCCAGCATTTTCCAGGAAGGACTTGGGCTTAGTGTTCCCTTCCTCAGGCCACGGGAGCACCGAGAGGGACACAGATGGACTGCTGCCAGCCTCCAGGAGGAGGGGCAGACTGAGCACGTTGGAGGCAGAGGAGGGGTCATTCTCCTGTGGCGGCGGCCGGTAAAGGGGTGGTTGTGAAACCCGGCAGAGGGACGTTTCAACCGGGCCGAGAACCCGGAGTACCCAGGGCATCCCAGTGCAGACGTGTGGCCTAAAATAGTAGAAGTGGCAACCGTTACGAAATGCATGCTTGTGAGAAGGAGCACGGCATGGGCGGGCTCTGAGTGATGGCCCCTTTACTGGAACTCACTTGAAGCCTGTGGTTCCCAGGCCACTGGGCTTGGCCATGGGAACCGCGCCATGGGGCTGCCCTCGTGGTAAAGACAGTCTGCCTGACACAGCCCATTTTTGTTACCTTTGAAACGGGATGGAAGGAAACAGTGGTCAGCAGATCCAGGGTAATTATGGGAGAGCACTGACAGGAAAATCATCTGATCTCATCTTTTAATGTTTTTTCCCTCCAGAAAGTAGAAGGCAAATACTGGTACTTATAGTCCGTTACAAGCATTGTCCATTGGATTTGCCACCTTGAAGTGTGGCGGAGTTGGGAGAAGGGCCTTTTATGGTAGCCGTGGGTTAGGGCGAGCTGCAGGGCTCCCCCTGGCTGCCTTTCCTTCCAGATGCTGCTTCCTTGCCACCTTTGGGTGCGGGCGAGGATGATGAGGGGGCGGGTGTGACTCTAGGCTATTATACCTACCTCTTCTGGGAAAGGAGCGGAGGGTGGTAGCAAGAGGTGAGTGACAGGAGAGGAGGGGCTGAGACAGAAGAAGAGCAGGGAGATGCGGCCTTTGGGCTGGTCCTGGCGCCCAGCGTGCCATGCGATGAAAGAGCCGGGGACAGATATCCCAGCTACCCTGAGGCTTAAGTGGTCCAGGCAAGAGCAGCTGGAGGGTTGGATAGATAAATTCAGGTGAGGAAAGGACAAGAGGTAGGAAGCATGTGAAAAGAGAAGGGCTTCTTGGTTATGGCAAACAAATTAGAAATAACCTAAACATCACCGGGTAATTCTGTGATGGAATACTATAAAGCTATCTAAAAGGAAAGAAATAGAATTATATTCCTTCTTAAAAATATTGAAGAGGAAAACCAAGGAACGTGTTTACAATGTTAATGTTTATGTAAAAATAAACTGACCAATACTATAAAATTTCAATGGTCACATATATGTAAATGTATTTTCTTTTTAAAAAGTGGGGCATTAAAGCCCTGAATTATAGCAGTGCCAGTCTCTGGGGGAAATGATGGGGGAGTAGGGTTAGGGTTGGTAGTCAGAAGAGACTGAAGGCTTGTAATATTTTAATTAAAAATTTTATAATGGATATGCTAATGTGTTGAATATTAGAATGTTTAAAATATTTTTGAGGGCACAGTTTAGTCCTCTGGGTGGCAGTTTCAACACTTAGTAGTGAGTGGATTAGGCCACGGCTCTGTAGGAGGGACCCAGCCCAGGGGCTGTGTAGCTGAAGGTCCCTGCAGAGCACAGTGAGGCAGCCCAGTGACTCAGCTGTGCAGGTGTCCCCAAGGTCAGAGTCCAGTTGGGAAGAAGTGAATCAGTGACTGCAGTCGCTCGGCTGGTTCTGCCTCTGGTAGTCACACCTTTTTAGAAGCGGTATCAATAATTTAGCAATTATTAATCATTGTCTTTAGACCAGCTCTATTTTAAGTACCACTGGGGATTTGAATGAAGGAATGAATGAGTGGCAGTTTTGTCCTTGAACTTGGAACCAGGCCAGGCCCTCCTCTTATCTCACCTGACTGTGAATTTGGCCGTCCTGCTTCTTGCTTCCAGTCTTGCCCTCTGCTCTGTCCTCCTCCTGCCCCAGGGTGATGATTCAGAAACACAAACCTCATCTGTGTCCTCACTCTCCTGGCCTCTTTCTCCACTTTCCCTGCCCCCGGTTCCCACCGGGCTCCCATGCGCCCTCCCATCACGTGACAGAAGACCTTGGCAAACTTTTTGCTAATCCTGGAACATCAAGACCCAACCCAGATATCACTACTTCTGTGAAGCCTCTTTGGACCTGCGTTCTCCTTCTGCATGGTTTGAATTTTGCACTTTGCACCTCACTGCCATCACATGCTGTTGCATAATGATAATTAAGTTTGTACGTTTCCTTTGGGATTGTCAGCTTAGGGTAACACTATGTCTTATGTACTCCTCCCTCACAGTTTCTGTCCTGGTACCCCTCATATAATAGGTACTCAAAACACATTGGTTGAGGCCCTGGCCAGGTAGCTCAGTTGGTTAGAGCATCGTCACCATATACCAAGGTTGTGGGTTCAATCCCCGGCCAGGGCACATACAAGAAGCAATCAATGAATGCATAAATAAGTAGAACAGATCAATGTTTCCCTTACTCTCTTTAAAAAAAAAAAATTGATAAATGAACAAAATACATTCCTTGAAAGTATAGTGTATGTCCTAGTTATCTTTGCTGTATAACACATTACTTCAAAATTCAGCTTAAAACAGTCATTGTATTGTGCTCAAGGAATGTGTAGGTCAGGAGTTCGTGTGGGTACAGCAGGGACGGCCTCTTTCCATCCCACGATGTCTGGGGCCTCTGTGGGGGACATTCCAAGGCTGGGAGGCGGCTCGCGGCTGAGGCCGGGAATTGTGTGAAGGCCCGTTCACGCACGTGGCTGGCAGCTGGTGCTGGCTGATTTCGAGCTCTGCCGGGCTCTTTATGTGCCTCTCCACGAGCCTTGGGTCCCTCACAGCATGGCAGCCTCAGGACACAGTGGCACCGGGCAACAGGTAGTGGGTGGGAGCCGCATCACTTTTTATGACCGAGCCTTGAAAGTCACACAGTGTCCCAGGCCTGCCCAGATTCAAAGGTAAGGGAATAAGAGGTAAGGGAATCCGCCTCTTGATGGGGCGGTCACATGGCAGAAGCGCTTGTGGAACAGGAGACATTTCACTGCCATGTTTGGATAATACAGCCTGCCCTGGCATGTGGGAGACATCAGTTCCACAGCTAGAGCTCACGCCCACACAACTGCTATTACTGTAGTTGGTGGCTTAATTCTTCCTGAGCACTTATTATGGGCCGGGTGTTAAATGTAGCAATTAATTTACTCCTTCAACAACACTATGAAGATTGTAGCCCTTTGTAGATGAGGACGCTAAGGCACAGAGAGGTCAGGTAACCAGCCAAGGCCTCACAGCGAGGCCAGGGAGGGGGAAAGTCCCAGAATTATCTCCGTCCTTCAGGTCGGCTGCTCGGGTTGGCACCGTACTTACCACGTGGGAGTTGATGGCTGTTTCGAGGGATGTTTTTAATGGAAGTAAGGATCCTGAAGCACGTTCTTGTGCCCGTGGCCTTGGGAAGCTGAGCTGCAAGCTGTCCTGGCTCTGTGGCTTCCCCGTGTGCGTGGACCTTGGTCGGGCTGTCCTAAGAGAGCCATGGCATTGACCTAGGGCCCTTTTTTGTTAGAGTGCTTTTCATGGTGCCCGATTCCACTGACAGCCCTGCTCCTTGTCTCAGGATCTGCAGCTGCAAAGTGAAGTCACCAAGAGTACAACCCTCATAGGGTTGCTATAAGCATTAAAATTCATACGTGTAAAACCCTTGGAACAGGCCCAGGACCCAATCAGGGCCCAGCGAGTGCTGGCTGTCATTGCTGGTCAGGGCTAAGTTTTGTGTCGGTCTGTCCCCTGGTCCAGAAAGGTTCTTGGAGCCCATGCTACTTCTTGTCCTCCCTTGGCCGAAGGCTATATAGTGGGAATTCCCAGACCTCCTCCCTGGGGTGGCTTCCTAACTGTTCTCTTGGGAACCTTTGCTTGCCTGGTCTGTTGGGAGTTTTTCACCTGAGGCCCTCAGACTCCCTGTCACCATCTGCAGGACCAGGTTGGCAAGAAAACCGGCTGGTGGTTTATTGTCACTTATCTCTGATACTCACCGACCACATTCAGTAGGAGCCACGGACTAAGACTAAGCAGACGTAGTCATGTTCTTTGTCATAGAGAAAGTGACTTCACCTTGGAGATCATTTCCTTGTCTGGTAAATGTGGCTGTAATGAAATTGGCCTGTTTAGTTACTGTGAGGGTTAAACGAGGTGGCGTACGCCGAGCAGTTCGGACAGCGCCAGGCACACTAACGTGCAGATCGTCATCGTTACTCATCTTCATTTCACAACAGCGCACACCTGCTTATTTTTTTTTAGACGGGAAAATAGAGGAAGGGGAAAGAGGGGAGGACCACCCATATGCTCGGCACTCAGATTCATGCCACTTTCATTAGTGTTTTGCTTGGTTATCTTCTAGGTACACCATTATTTTTAACATAATTTTACTGCAGACGCAGTTTTGCATTTTTAACTGAAATTTGAATATGAATTTTCTTTTTAGTGCTTTTGTACTTACAAAGACTTTTCCTGTTTTGGGGTAGCCGTCCCACAGGGGTGGAAATAAGATGAAATTTGGGAACATTCACTTGGTGACTTTCGGGGTACTGTTTGATCTCTGGGGTTCCCTGTGAGGTCCATGTGTGGTGCATTTACATTATTCCCATTTTGCAGACGGAGATACGCACCAGAGTCCCTCACAGAGTTCGTACCGCTTGGCTGTGGTGCTGGCTGAGCTTTGGGGACTGTGAAGGCCACAGCTGGGAGTAGATGTGGAATGGGGGGCGGCTCCTTCTGACTCCGTGACATGCTCTGTCATGCACCTTGAACACAGAAATTGGATTCGGTGTCTAGAGCCGTGGGTCCCTGAGCCCAGGTGCGTTCCCAAAAGTGCATGGGAAGCCAGCTCTCACAGGCGCCGCGACCGCTCCCTGCTCACCGACTCCTGAATCACGCGGCCCCGAGCCAGGTTCATCTAGGACGGAGCACAGGGGAAAGGGGAAGTGGACTTGGACGAGCGGGGTCTTGAAAAGCGAGTTAAGTGATATCATGAGTTCGTTTATGTGACCAGCGACATGGCCTTTCCCACTGACCACTTATTGTCTAAAGCAATGATTCTTAGTCTTTTAAAAAAATTTTTGGCCTCAAATGTCTTTGAGAATCTCTTGAAATTTATGGACCTTTTTCTTGAAGAACATGTACATGTAATACAATTTTTAATTTAATCTTGGGACCCACAGGTATCATATTAGTCATTTATAATGATATGTTTCCATCATTATATCATGGAGTATCTTCGCTACCTTAAAAATCCTCTGTAATCTGCCTGTTCATCTCCTCGACCTCTGCAACCACTGATCTTTTTATTATCTCCATTGTTTTTGTCTTTCCAGAATGTCACATGTTGGACTCATGCAGGGTGTGACCTTTTCTGATTGACTTCTTTCACTTAGTAATAGACACTTAAGTTTCCTCCATGTCTTTTCATGGCTCAATAGCTCATTTCTTCTTGGTGTTGCATATTATTCCATGATCTGGAATGGATGGGCCACAGTTTATTTATCTATTCACCTATTGAAGGACATCTTGATGCTTCCAAGTTTTGGCAAATATGAATGGAGCTGCCATAAATGTCCACGTGTTGGTTTTTGTATAGACAGATTTCAGTTTCTTTGGGTAAATACCAGAGAGCACATTTGCTGAATTATATGGGAAGAATATATTTAGTTTTGAAAGATACTGTGAAACTGTCTTCCAAAGTGTCTGGCCATTTTCATTCCCACCAGCAACGAATGAGAGTCCTTCTTGCTCTACATCCTCACCACCATTTGGTGGTGTCAGTGGTCTGGACCTCGGCCATGCCCATAGGTGTGTAGTGGCATCGCGTGGTTTTAATTTGCATTTACCTGATGACATCTGATGGTGCGTCTTTCCATATGATTATTTGCCATCTGTATATCTTCTTTGGTGAGGTGTCTGTGAAAGACTTTGGCCCATTTTTTTTATCAGGTTTTTCCTTATTGTTGAGTTTTAAGAGTTTGTTGTATATTTGGATAACAGTCCTTTATCAGATGTGCCTTTTACAAATATTTTCTTCCAGTCTGTGGCTTGTCTTCTAATGCTCATGATACTGTCTTTTGCAGAACAGAAGTTTTTAACTTTATTTATTGATTTTTTATTTTTTTATTTTTGTTTTTTTTTAGAGAGAGAGAGAGAGAAGGGAGGAGAGAGAAACAAGGATTTGTTGTTCCATTTATTCATGCATTCATTGGTTGATTCTTTTATGTGCCCTGACCAGGGATTAAACATGCAGACTCAGTGTATTGGGACAATGCTCTAACCACCTGGGCTACGTGGCCGGGGCCAGAAGTTTTTAATTTTAATGAAGTCCAGCTTATCAATTATTTCTCTCATAGATTGTGACTTTGGTATTGGGCCTAAAAAGTCATTACCATACCCAAGGTCATTAGGGTTTTTTCTATGTTGTATTCTAGAAGTTTTATAGTTTTGCATATTACATTTAGGTCTGTGATTTATCTTTAGTTAATTTTTGTGAACTGTATGAGGTCTGTGTCTAGATTCTTTTTGTTAATACACTAATGTCGTGTTTTTTGAACACCATTTTTTGAAGAGATATTTTGTTCTACAGTGGAAGCCTTGAAGTTGGGTGGCTTTAGTCCTCCAATTTTGTTCCTCCTTGAGTATTGTGTCACTTATTCTGGGTCCCGTGCCTTTCTATATACACTCCATAGTCAGTTTGTAGATATCCATAAAATAACTTTGCTGGGATTTTGATTGGGATGGTATTGAATCTATATATTGCGTTGGGAAAACTGACATCTTGATAATATTGAGTCTTCCTATCCATGAACATGGACTATTGTTTCATTTATTTAGTTTTTATTTGATTTTCCTGGTTTTTATCATATAGATTTTGTATATATTCAGTTAGAGTTGTACCTAACCATTTCTTTTTTAAGGGTGCCAGTATAAATGGTACTGTGTTTTTAATTTTAAATTCTGTTTGTTCATTGCTGGTATATAGGAAATCAATTGACTTTTGTATATTAACCTTATATCCTACAATCTTGCTATAATCCCTTATTAGCTCAAGAGGTGTTTTTTTTTTTTGTGCATATGTTTGGTTTTTTTTTTGTCAGTTCTTTCAGATTTCTTACATAGGTGATCATGTCATCTGCAAGCAAAGACAGCTTTGTATCTTCCTCTCTCATCTGTATACCTTTTATTTCTTTTTCTTGCCTTACTTATCAGCAAAGACTTGTAGCATCATGTTGGAAAGGAATGGTGAGAGGGGAAATCCTTGCATTGTACCTGATCTTGATGGAAAAGCTTTGAGTTTCTTATCAATCAGTACGATGTTAGCCATGGGGGTTTTTATTTATTTGTAGACAGTCTTTATTAAATTGAGAACATTTCCCTTTATTCCTAGTTTACTGAGAGTTTTCATCATGAATGTGTGCTGAATTTTGTCATGCTTTTTCTACATCTGTTGATAGGATCACATGATTTTTCTTTTTCAGGCTGTTGATGTGATGGATTACATTAACTGATTTTCGAATGTTGAACCAGCCTTGCATACCTGGGATAAATAAATCCCATTTGGTTATGGAATATAATTCTTTTTATCCTTTTTGGATTTGATTTACTGATATTTTGTTGAGGATTTTTACATCTATGTTCATGAGAGATATTGGTCTGTAGTATTCTTTTCTCATAATGCCTTTGTCTGGTTTCAGTAGCAGTGGAATGCTGGCCTCATAGAGTGACTTAGGAGGAACTATCCCCTCTGCTTCTACCCCTTGGAAGAGGTTGCAGAGAATTGGTATAATTTCTAACCTACAGGTGTATATTTATTAGAATCTACCCGTGAGCCCATCTGAGCCTAGTACTTTCTGATTTGGAAAGCATTATTGATTCGATTTCTTTAATAGGTATAGACCTATTCAGATCATCTTTTCTTCCTGTGTAAGTTTTTGCAGATTGTGTCTTTCAAGGAATTGGTCCATTTTATCTCAGTTATCAAATTTGTGGTCGTAAAGTTTTCCGTAGGATTCCTTCATTATCCTTTTAATTTCCATGTCGTCTGTAGTGATTTCCTTTCCTTTATTTTTTATATGTATTACTGGCATCCTCTCTCTTTTTTCTTAGTTAACCACCACAGAGGCTGATTGACTCTATCGATCTTTTCAAAGAGCCAGATTTTGGTTCTCCTGGTTTTCTCTGTTGATTTCCTATATTCAGTTTCATCGATTTTTGCTCTCATTCTTATTATTTATTCTGCTTGCTTTGGATTTAATTTGGTCTTCCTTTTCTAGTTTCCTAAGCTGGAAATTTAGAGTATTGATTTTAGAACCTTCCTTTTCTTCTAATGTGTCCATTCAGTGCTATAAATTTCCCTTTCAGCACTAGTTTCCCTGCATATAACAGCTTTTGATATGTTGTATTTTAATCTTCATTTAGTTAAAAATATTTAGAAATTTCTATTGATATTTCTTCTGTGACCCATGTGTCATGTAGAAGCATGTTGTTTAAACTCCAAGTATTTGGGGATTTTCCAGGTATATCTATAATTCATTTCTAGTTCAGTTTCATTTTGGTCTGGGCATTGTATGATTTTTATTCTTTTAAATGTATTAAGCTGTGTTTTATGGCCCAGACTGTCATCTGTCTTGGTGAATGTACCGTGTGAGCTTGAGAAGAATGTATATTCTGTTGCTGTTGGATGAAGTAGCCTGTAGATGTGTATTGTGTCCAGTTGATGATGGTGCTGCCATGTTCCACTGTGTCCTCCCTGAATTTCTGCCTGACAGACCTGTCCGTTTGCATACAGGGGTGTTGAAGTCACCAACTATGATAGTGGGCTCATCTGTTACTCCTTACACATCTGTTTTTGTGTCATGTAGTTTGCTTTGTTCTTAGGTGCATACACACTGAGAATTGCTATGTCTTTCTTCTGGAAGAATCGACTCCTTTATCATCATGTAATTTCCTTCTTCATCCCTGATAACTTTCCTTACTTTGAAGCTACCTTTGTCTGGAATTAATGTAGCTATTCCTGCTTTCTTTTGATTACTGTTAACATGGTTTATTTTTCTTCATCCATTTATTTTTAGCCTATATGTGTCTTTATATTTAAAGTTTCTTGTAGGCAAGATATAGTTGGGTTGTGTTTTTTCGCTCCGCTCTGACAATATCTGTCTTTTAATCGGCGCATTTAGATCATTGACCAAGTGATATTGATGTAGTTGAATTAGTATCTGCTATATTCATTACTATTTTTTATTTGTTGCCCTTGTTTTTTGTTACTCTTTTTATCTTCTCTTTTTCTGCCTTTTGTATCTGGCCCTTTTCATACAGTTATATATAATAACTTTGATCTTTTCGTTTTGAATTACATAAGTGATATTTGTTTACTGCAGAATAATTCAAACAACGCAGGCATGTCAAAAGTAAAAATTAGTATTTAAAAGAACAGTGACCTAGCCCAGAGGAGCCTTCTGTCCTAGGCTGAGAGGGCAGGTGGGAGGCGGCGGGGTCAGAGGATGCCTTGGTCAGGGCGGGGGAGCATGGGCTGTTCGAAGGCAGCGGCAGCAGCAGGGACAAGAGACCTGCCCGGCAGGGGCGGCGCCAGGAGAAGGACGTAGGCCGGTGGGGTGTGGAAGGGGCACTGAGCTGCGGGAAGAAAAGGTTCATTTTTATCTCGACGATAAGGCCCACTTCCTAAGAAAGGCATTATTTTCAGGGAAGGAACTCAGAGAGGCTCAGTAAGCAGGTGCAGCTGAATGTGTGTGGTTAAAGTACAATCCAGTATTTATTTATTTGTCGGGGCTGTTTATACCCTGCTTCCGGCTTGGGCGAGTTGTTGTTTTGACCCTGATGCCCCCGGCTCATTCAGGCCACTTAAGTCTGTTTACCTTTCGGGGGAACCTGCAGGATCCAGTGGTCAAGGGCTTTTGCAAGCTCTGCACATAGAACGCCCTCTGGGTGAGCTGCACATTCTGCATCCCAGAGGCCAGCATCTGGTGGGCGTCCCAGAGGCTGGCACCCGGTGGGCGTCCCAGAGGCCGGCACCCAGTGGGCGTCCCAGAGGCCGGCATCCGGTGGGCGTCCCCGAGGCTGGCATCCAGTGGGCGTCCCAGAGGCCGGCACCCGGTGGGCGTCCCAGAGGCCGGCACCCGGTGGGCGTCCCAGAGGCCGGCACCCAGTGGGCGTCCCAGAGGCCGGCATCTGGTGGGCCGGGCTGCCTTCTTCTGCCCTCCCCCAGAGGAGAAGGAAACTTGCTTGATCCAAATCAATGTAGGGCCCTTGCAAAAGGGAGGAGCTTAAAGCTGGGGAACCTTAAATTAGCATAGGTTCTTTAATTTGGGCACCTGGCCGGCACTGGGCAGGCAGAGACACAGGAAGGCAGCAGCCTCGCCCCCGCGACGCTAGAGGTTTCAAAAATCCTAACGCTCAGACGCACCCCAGGCCAGCCACGCTGGGCGGGCCCGGGCGGTATTATGTTCCCCAGGAGATTGCAGTCTGGGTCCCAGGTTCAGAAGTAGTTCCTTGAAGGGCCACACGGGCTGCTCCTGGCCCATCTCCAGCCTTCTTAGTAGCGGGTGGGGAGGGGCCGTGACCGCTCAGTCACAGAGCACTGAGATGCGTGGAGACCTGACTATCATCAGCGTGGTTACATTGTTTTTTGAAGTTTCTGCAGTTCTGGAGTACTGCAAACATGTGTTCAAATGTCACTGTATAAATTTTTTAAATTGTCATGGAAGCAGTACACAGTCAAAATGTTATATGGCAAAAAAAAAAATGTTATATAGCAAAGTTTAACATACTGAAAGTAACTAATGAGCTATCTTCTTGATGACTTTGTAGAGAAGTAAATGCCATCAAGCAGAATGTATCAAGTCCACATACCACTTGGATCTGCTGACTTGTTGTCCCCGCTGCCCCACTTTTTCAGTTTCCTTGCTTCTACTGCTGAAGCTGAGGTGGGCTTCCGTGGAAGACTGTGCTTGGGAGACGAGGTTCTGTGCGCATAAGAGTGTATAAGCCACAAACCTTTCCCTGTTCGGTCTGTTCGAAAGCCACTCATTTTACATATTAGATCCGTGTGCTTTGAGCATGGGGGGCGGGGGCACTGAGAGCTGAGCCCACTAGGCCGTGAGCTCTCCGGGCTGCTCACCTGTTGGCTCCGAGTCAGCTAGGTTTACACTGGGGTGGCTGCGGGCAGCGGTTCTGTTTGGGAGGGGGAGGGGGCTGCAGCAGTGGGTGGCCCAGAGATGGTGTCATTGTCAGGAGGCCATCAGAATGTCCTTAAGTTAATCACTGGCCAAATCCTATCCTCTCTGGATCCTGAAGTACAGAATGTCCCAGCCAGAAGGGGTCTCAGCTAGCAGCTCTTTATTGAGGACGGTTATGGGCTAGGCCCTGTGCTGGGGGCTTGATAGACTTTATCTTATTCAGCCTCTTCAATAACTCTGTGAGGCACACGTTAGTATCCCCGTCTTACAGATGAGGAAATTGAGGCTCAGAGGGATTAAGTAACTTACCCAAGGTCACAGCTAATAAGCGACTAAGCCATCACTGGCACACATGCTGGTCTGCTCCGGCACCTTCCTAGAAATCAGTTGAGAGATGAGGAGGCCCAGGTCCTGAGGGAAGAGCATCCGCCCAGGATGACCCAACCAGTTCCAGTTCCCAGCAGCACTGCGCCCAGACCTCACCTGGTCTTTTTCCACACCACTGTGCCCAGCTGCTGCCCAGGGTGGGGCCAAGGGTCTGCCCCCTCCCGCCTTCTCAGGGGCTCAGGCAGAATCAGTGTTGTGCTGGCATGGAGTGAGAAATGAAACCCACCGTATCTCCCGCCCCTAGTCTGCAGGGAGACCGTGTTCAGAAGAACATGGGGAAGGGAGGCAGAGACCACCCTGGGGAAGTGTTTCCCAGCCAGAAGGCAGGGCCAGTGGGCGAAGCAGAGCTGCGATCGCAAGGCCAGCCTGATTTTCTTGTCACCGGTCTGCACACTCAGTTCTCTCTGTGGCCAGTGTGTGGCTATCTGGGCAGCAGGGACCTGCTTCCGCCCGTCACATGCAAGTTTGCAGGAGCTCGGCTCTGTCCCATGCATGGTGGGCAGAGGAAGTAAGACCTGCTCCTGCACAGGGCGTGCCAGGAGCACCGACTTGAGAGTAAAGGGTGCAGCACGAAAGACAGGGCCCATCCCTCCTACCAGCCCTCTGATCAAGAAAGGGGCGTTTTATCTCAGCCAGATTGCAAGAAGGTCTCCTTTGTTTGTTTTGATCTGAATTTATGCCAAGGGCTCAACTTTTCCTGCTCATTTTAGTAAAAACCCTTCTAAATAGCATTAATAGTTATAAAACGCCACATAAATGACAAACAGAGGGACTAAATGACATTCCCGGGGGTCGGCTGCTGAGTAAGTAACAGAACCACGACTTTGCATGATCAGATTCCCATATATACCAGTCAGGGACAGTCCTTTACCATGGGGGGCTTTAATTAATATTTACCGATCACAGGATGCCTCGGAAAGGGCCAGTGAGCTATTCGTATGACTGACGTGTCACACCAATAGCAAACTCTTTGAAGATTGCTGCCTACTTTGCATTTTAGTCTGAGAAGTTAGTGAACCTTTTGTGTGCGTGTGTCCCCGTAGGTGTAGTGACAGCACAGCGTCAAGTCGCCGTCCAGGAAGGACCCTTGTACCGCACGGAGGGCTCCCACATCACCATCTGGTGCAACGTGAGTGGCTACCAGGGGCCTTCTGAGCAGAATTTCCAGTGGTCCATCTACCTGCCCTCCGCCCCCGAGCGCGAGGTCCAGATCGTCAGCACCGTGGACTCTTCTTTCCCTTACGCCATCTACACCCAGCGTGTCCGCAGCGGGAAGATCTACGTGGAGAGAATCCAGGGGAATTCAACCTTACTGCACATCACCGATCTCCAGGCCCGGGACGCTGGGGAGTACGAATGCTACACACCCACCACCGATGAGCGATACTTCGGGAGTTACAGCGCCAAGATGAACCTAGTGGGTAAGGAGATGACTGTTTTTATGGGGCCGGTGTTCTGCCTGAGTGTCACGGTCAGTGCAGGCTGTCATGACAAAGTGCCGTAGACTGAGCGGCTCAAACAGCAGGTGTTTATGTCACACAGTTTGGAAGCTGGGTGCCAGCCCGGTCAGTTCTGGTGGGACCCCTCTTCCAGGTTGCGGACTGCAGACTTCTCACTGTACCCTCACGTGGTGGAGAGGGAATGGGGCAGCTCTCTGAGGCCCTTATAAGGGCACTAGTCCCATTCAAGGGGGCTCTACCCTCATGACCTAGTCACTTCCCACAGGCCTCCTCTCCAAATGTCAGCTGGGGATTGGGCTTTAATTTATGACTTTGGGGGGGACATAAACATTCAGCCCGTAACACTGACTTACTTCTTTTAGAGTACAACTTTATTTGACTTAAAAAAAGGAGAAACTTCCCCATGTACTTTAGAGATCAACCAGTAACATAAATGAATCAAGTTTGTGTCCCTTTGTAAATAATAGAAGGTTGTGGCTGAAGCTTTAAAAAGACCTAAAACAGATGTTATGTGTTTCAGAAAAGGTTAACTGGCCCTCTAGCTAGGGAAAAGGGATATGAAAACCTAAGGCAAGGATGTTTGTGGTTGATGATCTAAAGAAATGACGAGGATGATAAAGCATATGACATCAGCTGGAAGAGAGGCAAAACTTCTCAGAAATGGGCTTTTGGGCAGGCTCTGAGATGCCTGGGCGCTGCCGAATCAGAGGTGAATGCAGCCGCCGTCCTTGTTCAGACCAGGCGTGTGGAGGTCCCGGCCCCGTGAGTGAGGCACATGTACCAGCTAGCCCGGCGATCCCCGAGCGATTGGAGGGATCTCAGTGGGAAGGGTCAACACTATTGAGACCGTGTTCTTTTGCTGCCCAGGTCATAGTGTCCAGGCTTAATTGTGACCCTAAAACCTGGAATTGGTGACCCTTCCCATTGGCAAACACTATCATCGCCCCACTCCCTCCACCTCCAGCCTCCTCTGGCAACTTCTTTCTCTGGCAAGTCCGAACCCCAACAGGAGGCCTGTACCCAACCGTGAGGTGGGTGCAGTGAGGAAACACACCCTAGCTGTGATTAGGGTGTCCTCATCAGTTAGGGGGGCGGGTGTATTGTCCCCAGGGGAAAATTCTGACCAAGGGACCACAGGGCTCTCTTCACTTACCTGACTCATCCCCACACTGTGGCTTCCCGCCATTGTAGACCACTCTGGCCCGTGAATGATACAAAAATCGAACCTGTTAAAAAATCAAGGATGATGATGCTTTTCTCTACAAAAATATTTATTTATTATGTACTTATTTATTTTTATTGTATTGTTTCCATTACCATTTAACCCTCTTATACCCCCTCCCCCACAAATATTTTGTGGGTTTTTTTTTTTAAATAACCTCCCAGTGCAATGCATTGCTGAAGTCATTTGGGGAGGGGGTGTGGGGTGGTAGCTGGAAAGAAGGAAAAGATGAAGTTGTGTAGAAATATAAAACACCCCAAGTTCCATTTCCATTTGAAGATCTTTCAGAAGCCAGTTTCAAGTATCTTGAAGTAATACCAGAATGAACCATAAAATCCAATTTCACCTAAAAGGAAATGCTTTTTACGAAGAATTTTCGGGGAGTTCACTTATTATGTACGATGAAATACAGGCTGCCTTTTATCCGAGTATTATGAAAATAACAAAGCAGATAAGAGTAATTGCCAAAAACTTGCACTCCAAATCCCAACAGAAAACTCCTGTTCCTCTGCCGTCTGGGGTCACCTGTGGCCTCGCAGGGATGCTTGAAGGCTGCGTGGGGCGGGAGCTTTATCATTACCTGCCATTGAGTCGGCTCTGACTCCTGGGGCCCCCGTGAATGAGTGATGTCCACACGTTCCATCTTCGGCGGCCCCGCCCAGCTCCTGCAGACTCAGGCCTGTGGCTTCTTTTAGGGACCCCATCCATCTCATGTTCGGTCTCCCCCTTTTCCTGCCGCCGTCCATTTTCCCGGCATTACTGTGTTTTGCAGAGAGCCCCACCTTCTCATAGTGCACCCAGAGTAGGACAGCTTCTCATTTACCCCGTGACCGTTCAGATTCTGCAGCTTTATTGTAACTGTGCGTGTGCCTGTGTTGCAGTGATCCCAGACTCCCTGCAGGCCACCGCCATACCCCAGACTCTGCACAAAGTGGAGCAGGACCCTCTGGAGCTCACATGCGAGGTGGCCACCGAGACGTTCCAGCATAGCCACCTGTCTGTGGCCTGGCTCCGGCAGAGAGGCAGCGAGAAGCCCGTGGAGGTCATTGCCCTGAGCCGAGATTTCACGCTTCACTCCAGCAGCGAGTATGCCCAGAGGCAGAGCCTGGGGGAGGTGCGGCTGGACAAGCTGGGGAGCAGCACCTTTCGCCTCACCGTCTTCCACCTGCAGCCTTCCGACCAGGGCGAGTTCTACTGCGAGGCCGCCGAGTGGATCCAGGATCCTGACGGCTCATGGTACGCCATGACCCGAAAGCGTTCTGAGGGAACCGTGGTCACTGTCCAGCCCACAGGTCAGTCTCCCTTGCTCTTGTTCTCCACCTGGTGGTGAGGGGCGTCAGACGCGGGGAGGGTGTGCAGATGCCTTCGGTAGTGACCTCTGAAAGTACGCTAGGTTTTCACGGGGAGTTAGAGATGCTCCGGCCCGAGGACCTAGAGGAAGCTGAGGGATGTCTGTGTCGGGCCCAGGGGTCCCGAGACTGACCTGCAAGTGAGTCTCAGAGAGGAGCCGCACAGGCTGGTCCGCCGACAGAGGTGGGCTCTTCAGCCTCCATGGAGTCTGTAGTTTCTTTAACCTACATGGAATTTTACAATTTCTTGAACTACAGATTTGTTTTAAACGTTGGGAAATATCACAGAAACCGTGTGTCTTATGACTGGGTTCGCGTTAGCCACTTGCAGGCCCCCTTGGAGGACGTGGCCTGCATCAGGTAGAAATCCTGTTTCCTTTCCAGAAGACGTTTGAGATTAGGAGCCTTCCATCCAGGCACGAAATCCCGAGCTAGAGAAACTTTGGCGTAAATGGTTATTGTTTATATCATTTCTTTGGTGGTGCTTTAGGGTTTCCCAAATGCTTTGTCACGTATTCTCTGTTCTTCAGAAGTTATGGCAGGTAAGTAGGTGGCAGGGAAGATGCTGAGTGCAGGGACCTTGATGGCAGGACCCAAGGAGGGTCGCAGGGTGTGTCGTTGAAGCCAGGCCTGAGAGCACCGGGCTCCCCCGTCTGTGGCTTCTCAAGAGAAAGACCTAGAATGGGGATTGCCTGAGAGCTGGGTCCGGGTGACGGCAGCACTTGAGCTGAGATCCTCCTGCCCCTCGTATTATTCTCACCCGCACGCCTGCCCCGCCACACTGCACTCCTGTCACACCAAGCTCCCGATCAGAGCCCAGAGGTGCTGCCGGTGCCTTGGCTGAGCTGGGCGCAGGCTCTTGTGGGCCTCGGGTCCGCTGGCATTGGTTGAGGGCGGTCATTGTGCCATTAATGAGGTGTCGTGAGTGACCCAAGAGCCTTTCCTTGTGTTCTGCTGACCTCTGGTGAGAGGCGATAGCTGTCCTGGGGAGCGGCGCTGTTACGGTCTTGGTCTTTAGGTAGTTCTTCTATTGCTTGTCCTTCTGTCATTCAGGAGCAGGGCTTCTGACTTACCTAACAGTGCAGGCTCCTGGGCCGGGCCTGGGAAGCTGGGTTTCCAGCCTTCTGCCCAGGTGATTTTTGCGCAGTCTCTCTTTCGTCCAGCGTAGCTCTGGAGGTAATAGGGCAGAGGTGATTCTCTGGATCTCAAGTGGGTGTGAGGGCTTTTATGAGAAGGGTTGGACTCCTGAATAAGTAGCACCTTCTCTAGTCTGTAGGACCCAGAGCTTTCAGGAGCCTCTGAATCTTCCAGTACTGAGAGATCTGCATAAGGCGCTTTATTTCATATTTATCGCTTCCCTTCTTGGATGGTTTTAATGTCAGCTTCAAAAGTCTGGACCAAATTTTGAGGCTTAATGCTTTTAAATTAGATTGCATCCGCTAATCTACTTTATTTTAATCTTACCAATTTGGAATTAGGAGTTTTTAAATTCGCCCAGCAAATGTATCCAGACTAAGCCAGTCAAGGAAAAACTCGGTGGAATAAAAGTTGATGACTTCACTCCGAGTCCTTGTGCTGTCCCGGCTCAGTGCTTATGGCCCCAGTGTGGCCTTCTCGCAGCCTGTTTCAGTAAACATCTCCCAAGACCCTGCAGCATGGAAGGCGAGGTGGCAGCATTGGGGTTGCAAAGATGACGCGCACTTGGTCCCTGTCCTCGGGCAGCTGTCAGACGTCTGAGCCGGTGGCTAAGTGACGCATGCCGAGCGCCACGCCAGTGTTGCGTGTAGAGTGCTCTGGGAACGCAGTGGCTGTGAAGTGTTCTTACAATAGTGAGCTTCCCGGGATGGGGTGGTGGTTAAGGCACACACGGGAAACCAACACGCTTGGTGACTTGAGCTGAGCCTTGAGGCTTGACAAGAGAGCAGGGGGAGAATCATAAGATTGCTCGATATGTTTGATATGCTGGCAGGCAGAGAGAGGTTGAGTGTCGGTAAATGTTGAGTC
The DNA here is from genome assembly GCA_004026545.1 of Mormoops blainvillei. NCBI lineage: Eukaryota > Metazoa > Chordata > Mammalia > Chiroptera > Mormoopidae > Mormoops > Mormoops blainvillei. Next base: position 118,053 of record PVJD01005199.1, read on the forward strand.
CCAGGTGTGAGTGATGCGAGGAGAAGGGGCAGGTAACCTGAAGCCCCTCGTGCTGTAAGGTGGACCTCGGCCTGGACTCTGTGCGCCAAGTGATTTCAAACTGTTTTTCTTGGAACCTTAGAAACCCCTGAGAGGTCTGAGAGGTTGCATGTTGGTATGTTTATGTGCATGCCAGGGGTGCTGGAGGAAGGCATGGGACACCCCTGCTTGAATCCCCCCTTGATTCAACCAAACGTTTTCTATGTTGGGCACAAAAGATTTAGTATGGAAAAAGGAAGCCCCGATCCAGGAAAGATGGCCTCTTTGGTGCAGGAGAGGGACTTAGCACAGGGTCCCGGTGGCAGTCCCTTAGCTCTTTCCCCAGAGCCGCAAACCCCAGTCTTTCCAAATCACAGGACTCCAGTCTGCTCCGCCTGCCCTCCGCCGGAGAGCAGGTCCCCTTGACCAAGCACCTAGAGTCGGCCCTCACACGTCGCTCCTGGCTTCTGCTGGTGTGTGCTCGAGTGCTTCTCTGGGGGGGTCCGCTGACATGTGGTGAGGAAACTCAGTCAACTGATGGGGAAAGCCTTGAGCTAAGGACCCGGGGCCGCATGCCAACAGCCGCAGGAGTGAGATCGGAAGGTCCTTCAACGCCGATCGAGTGTTCGCGTGGTCATAACCTCATCTGATGTCATTTATTGTTACCATTGTGGATGTGTGTGTTGGTTGTGGGATATTAGTAGGAAGTAAGCACATTGCACTCGTAGAGGCAATGCTGAGTTCAATGCAAATTGTTTTAATGTATAGATAAAATGAGGACACATTGGAAGAATAAAAATAAAGTAAATTAAATGAAGGCTTTGAAGTACTGGACACCACAGATGTTCTAGAATGAGAAGCTCAGAGATGATGGTACATCATTAAAGCAAAAGAGAGGCCATGGCTTGTGTGTTGACGCCTGTGGTTTTTTGTTTTTTTTTTAAAGATTTTATTTATTTTCTTTTTTAGACAGAGGGGAAGGGAGAGAGAAAGAGAGGAAGAAAAGCATTAATGTGTGGTTACCTCTTGTGTGTCCCCTACTGGGGACCCAGCCCACAACCCATACTTGTGCCCTGACTGGGAATTGAACTGGTGACCCTTTGGTTCGCAGGCCGATGCTCAGTCCACTGAACTACACGAGCCAGGGCTTGTTTTGTGTTTTAATAAACTGCAGATGTCATGGTATTAACAAAAAGAAAAAAGGCAGCCCCTCTACAAGCAAAGTTTGAAAACCACTGCGGCAGACACTTGGGGGACAGAGGGATGGAAAGTTTTAATCAGGGAGTGACCCAGTCAAGTCTGGGTTTAAAGGTAAAACAGGGAGGCCGCCTAGAGGCTGATTAAACAGGTTGGATCTGATCCGACAGGCCAGGTAAGAAAGCGCTAGTAAGACCAGGACTAGGTGAGTGCCAGTGGCCTGGAAGGGAGGCAGAGTGGGTGCTGGAGGCAAAAGAACGGGGGACCCTGTGGAAGGAGGGGTTCTATTGCTAGGCGCCCTGGCGCGGGGACTCAGGTGACTCCTGTGGCAGTGCTCGCTGACCTTTTTTCCCCTGTGAATGGTAGTTCAGGAGTTCATCCTGCAAGCAGACTCTTCGTATAGTCGCTCCGGGCGTGAAATGCCCAGTGTGTCATCGGACATAGAGCTCAGGTAGATTTGAACTTGGGAGTGAGGAGAGCCTGGGAGAGCAGCCGCAGGACGAGGTGGTCAGGGGAGCAGGTCCCCGGGAGGGAGAGAAACCGAGTGGTCAAGCAAGAGGAGAAGCAGGAGGGCAGGTGTCGTGGAGCCCAAGGGAGCGGGTGGGCCTGGAGGCTGAGACTCGCCGGGGAAAA